>VMDR010030150.1:0-12480 GCA_007922815.1 Macrotus californicus
AGATTATGAGTACTGAAAAACAATCTGATTACATCAACTAAAATTTAAATGCAAACTGAAAAATTAAAAAATGTCACACAACCAATAAATACAGGAACTGGTAGAGGTGGACAAAAGGCAAACTTTTCCCTAGTATTAAGAAAATGTATAAGATCTTCTCTTCTTTCACAGCAATAAAATAATTATCCATAGTGTAATCTTTACCTGTGAATGAAGAGCAGCTAACAGGTCAGAGAAAACTAAGCCAACACATTTAATTCTTGATTACATTTGAGATTATTTAAAATTTCTGGCTTTCTATTGCCCAGATAGAGTTAAACTGTTAAGAGAACAGAGTTAACTTGAAGTCAGATACACTTGAACAATTTGTTACATTTGACCTTTAGCCCTATTCAAATAGATAAAATCAGCATTTCTGGGGTCCAAGGAAACACTGATGCTGGTTCGCTGGGAGGGACAGAGGCTGCCGGAAGGCTGGCGGAGGTCTAACCCACACCAGGAGCACCCTGAGGTCTAGCCTCCCAGGATATAGGCAGCTACACCTATTTACAGTTGACAAAACTGAGGAAGGTGAAGCCTGGCCTATTCAACTGGGAACACAAGGAAGAAACCAGAATTCAAAAAAATGAGAAGAGGCTCAGGAACCTCCAGGACAACTTTAAACGTTCCAATATCTGAGTAATAGGAGTGCCAGAAGGAAAAGAGGAAGAGCAAGAAATTGAAAACTTACTCGAAAACATAATGAGGGAGAACTTCCCCAATCTGGCAAAGGAAATAGACTTCTAGGAAGTCCAGGAAACTCAGAATCCCAAAGTAGTTGCACCGAAGGAAGCACACACCAAGGCACATCATAATTACATTACCCAAGATAAAAGATGAGGAGAGAATCTTAAAAGCAGCAAGAGAAAAGGAGGCAGTTACCTACCAAGGAGTTCCCATGAGACCATCAACTGATTTCTCAAAAGAAACCTTATAGGCAAGAAGGGGCTGGAAAGAAGTATTCAAAGTCATGAAAGGCAAGGACCTACATCCAAGATTCTCATTTAGAATGGAAGGGCAGATAAAGTGCTTCCCAGATAAGGTCAAATTAAAGAAGTTCATCATCACTAAGCCCTTATTATATGAAATGTTAACTGTTTGAGTCCCAAGCAGTGCAATTGCACTGCTGACAATACCCCCTGGGACTCAAACAGTTAAAGAGTCTTATCTAAGAAAAAGAAGATGATAAAAAATATGAACAGTAAAATGACAACAAACTTACAACTATCAACAACTGAACCTAAAAAAACAAAACAAAACAAATAAACTAAGCAAACAACTAGAACAGGAACAGAATCACAGAAATGGAGATCACATGGAGGGTTACCGGAGGGGAGGGGTGGAGGGAGAATGGGGGAAAGGTACAGGGAATAAGAAGCATAAATGGTAGGTACAAAACAGGGTGAGGTTAAAGGTAGTATAGGAAATAGAGAAGCCAAAGAACTTATATGTATGACTCATGGACATGAACTAAGGGAGAAGAATGTGGGTGGGAGAAGTGTGCAGGGCTGAGAGGAATAAAGGGGGGAAAAACTGGACAACTGTAACAGCATAATGAGTAAAATATATTTAAAAAAATAGACATTTTAAGTTCCAACCCTCATTATTGTAAAAATACAAATTCATTCCAAAATAATCTATACTTTTAATTTTGACACACCCCAAAGAGTATTATTTTTAAAACCCAATAAAATTACTCTGTAATTTATATGAAAAAATAATTGTTCCTAATAAAGAGGAACAATGTGTGTATACTTGAATGTGTACATAGTGGGCTTATTAACGTATCAAAAGGCATAAGCTACAATAATTAAAAGCAGATGGCACTTTTACTAGGAATAGACAGGCCAATAGAAGAGATTAAAAGTCTAGAAAGAGATCAAGGTATATATGAGAATTTGGTACATAACAAAAGTAGCATTTCACATCAGTGGGGAAGAGATAGGAGGTAATGGAAATAAACTCGTTAGAAAAAAATAGATTACCCCCTTAATATACTGCAGATAGAATAAAAATGTGAGTATGGTGGAGGGACAGGGGAAATAACTACTCCATCAACCATAAAATACTAGAAGAAAAGTCAGATACTTAAGCCTGATAATACCCAGCATTAGCAAGAGTGTGAGGAAACAATTACTGATATAGTTGGTGCAAGTGTACCTTGGTGCAAGTTTGTATTTTAGATTCAGAAAATCTGTACATATGTATTTATTTTGGGAAACAATTACACAAATGTGCAAACACACTCAACCCTAGGCTATTACTGTTTGTAATAGTGAAGAATTAGAAAAAACCTAAATATATATCAAATAAAAGACTGATTAAATACAATGTTACACTTTCAAAACACGGGGATTATATAGTGGTGATAAACAATGAAGTTAATACTAGTGATAACAGCTAATGTCCATATGCACACATATGTCCAGGCATTATTTAATTTCCACAAGACTGTATGAGGTTGCTACAATTATTATTCCCATGTTAAGCAATAAGAAAACACAGGCAGAGAAAACTTAAGTAACTTGTCCAAAGTGTGTAACTGGCAAAGATGGCATCTGAATCCAGTCTGGCTTGGTATCCATGCTCTTACTGATCATGCTACACAGCAGTGTATTAGGTGCCAAACAAATTAAAGAAACAAAGAAAAAAATCCAAGTTGTGAAACACTGTGTAAGTATTTAATATGTGCCTGAAAAAAGATCTAGAAGTACAAATTGCTATCAGTGGATAACTGGCTTTAAAAGTTATATAACACAAGGGGCAATATCAGAAAAGTAATATAAAGAAGATCAAAACTATGAACAATAAAATGGCAATAAATTCCTATCTGCCAACATTTGAATCTAAAAAACAAACAAAGTAGACAATAAGAACAGACATAGAATCATGGATGCAAAAAGTGTTTTGATGGTTGCCAGATGGAAGGGGGTGTGGAGGAATGGGTGAAGAGGTGAGGGGATTAAGAAGTACAAATAGTTACAGAATAGCCGTGGGGATGTAAAGTACAGTTCAAGAAATGGAGTGGCCAAAAAACTTGTATGAATGACTCATAGACATGGACAATGGCGTGGGGATGTCTGAGGGAGTGGCAGGTGCTGGGTGGAGGGGGGCCAAAGGGGAGAAACTGGGACAACTGTAGTAGCATTATCAATAAAAAGAGAGGAAGAGAAACATCCTAGTGTGAGAGAAACATTGATTGGTTGCCTCTTTTATATATATATTTTTTCCCTCCCATCCCCTCTAAAGATAAATAAAATCTTTAAAAAGTTTGAAAGCCATCACACTAGATTAATGGAAGTGAAAGGAAAAACATATCTAAAGTCTCATTAATGCAGGAAAAGAGCTATTTATCTTTAACCAACTTGATTAAGTAATTATATCATCATCAGGTATATGGTTCAAAAAGGCTTGTGATGCTTAATGTGTTAAAACTTTATAGGCTGTCTTAAAAAAATGTTTACTTAACTAAGGCAGAAAGAATCATTTGGCAATTACTAAAAGCAATCATCTGGAGTGTTCTGCTTCATCATGCAGAAAGCCAGTAATTTCTGGTCAAGTACTCATTATATAAATATCTACTGAGAACAAACTATATAAGGAGAAAATGGTCAATCCACAGCTAATGCAAAGATCTGAATAGTGAGTTCTCAAGTTCTCAACAGACCATTAGCAAACAGCTTAGAAAAATATTCAACAATGTAAAGCTGCAAATATATCAATGAGAATAGATGAAAAAACAAAAACCGCTTACAAAAAAATTCAGAGATTATCTTATTCAAAGAGAACACAAAAAAGCAATCACATATGATAACAAGTGAAACAGAAACCAAAAACATGCATAATTTCTCCTAAGCCTCGATATTTCATCTTAGATGCTACCTCCTCCAAGAAACTGCTCGACTCCCCAAACGAAGGTTAACCGCACATGAAACCTCACCCATCGCAGCACTCACTACTCTGAATTCAATTGCCTGTCTTCCTTAGTCTCTCTCACTTGGCCAAAAGTCAGTGCAGGAAAAAGCCATGCTCATCCTTGCCATTAGTGGATCAGCATATCAAGTGCACACACACAAACACTGGAGGGCTGAACAAGGCAAAAGTTATGCATTGATGAGGAATTTCATGAACTCAGGGCTTAGTGAAGAATAGTTTGTCTGTTCTCAAAATGGTTCATGTTGGGGAGCATCCAGAAGTCACCGTGCTCTCTGTGGGACAGCATGCTCTTTTTCGTATGTCAAAATGAATGAATTTGATTCTATCACATGGTTAGAAGCAGCTTTAGCATAAGAAATATATACATATTTTACTGATGCACTATAAAACTATTACACTGAATTCACAAGAAAAGAATAAGTCATCAAACTGTTTGATCAGCTATTTCTCAGTTTTTTAAATTAGTATTTCTTAGCTACCTGTTCATTTTACTAGCAGAAAATTAGTACTGGGCACTGGTTGTTTTTTTTTTTTAAAGAAAAAAACTTTTTCCTGTTTGATATAAAAAAATCAGTTTTGGACTAAGATCAATTTGAAATCAATGGCCCAACTTCTCCACAATTAAGACTTTTCTTTTCCTTTAAAGGCTTCTTTTCTTTCTTCATTTTTTTGTAGCCCTTTCATAGTCCCTAATTTTCTAGAATAGTGTTTCTCAAAGTGTGGTTCCTGGACCATATGCCCAAATGCTGTGGAGTGCTTGTTAAATACAAATTACTGCTGACCACCACACGAAGGTTCCTAATAATCCGGCTTAGAATTTGAGGAGAAAGGCAGAAACTTACACGTTTAATACGCTTTCGCCAATTCTTACGGCATACTAAAACCTGGAAACCACTACTCTGAAAACACTACTCTCAACACCGTTTGCTTTACAATGAGCTCCAACAATCGAGCTGTTCTGTCTGATTTTACCATGGCCACAGATGAAAGTGGAGGACCTGACGGGTTACAAATTCCGAACTGGCAATGCCTGTTCTAAAAGAAAGAAATTATATTTTAATAATGCAACCTCATATATCTTCTGCATGGATAGGTCTAGATAATCAGAAGTGATTACATTATTGCTATTTGGGAGGCATATCATAGACTGTGGGACTGTGTCATTTTTCCTAACTAGATCTTTAAATATCATCTAAAGACGATACATAAAGTCAGGAAATATTTAGATTCCAAATCTCTAGTCTCTTTGAAGTAAGCTAAAGTGATCAAATGTTAATATTATTACTTGGGTCATGTTTTTTTAACTCAATGAAAGCTGTGCCAACCTGCTAATATATTATGTTTAACTCAAAAGTCTTCCTTGGAAATTAGAATAATTTCTTTCAGTATGAAGTAAATTCCTTCAGCTATCAATCAACTTCAATTTACAAATCTGTTTCTGTAGCCAGCCCATAACGTTACACTTGGGATAAGCAGACCAGACACTGTGGCTCCTTTCATTCACGTTGGCAGCCTGTACCAAGATGACTAGTGTCAAGATGCTGGGGGTTACAGGGGCGTTGGGTCCACAGAAACTTGCTCTGCTGGCTCATTTTAAAAAATTTGGTATGTTCTGAACATGGACTATTGGCCACAAATCCATATAAATCTCCTTTTACACCACTTTTCAAGTAATTAGAATAGGACTGAAAAACAGACCGTACTTTGAAAATTCAGATTTAAGTTCCAGCTCTGCCAATTGCAGAAAAGTCACTCAATGTTTCTGGCTTTGGTTTCCTTATTTGAAAGAAAATGGGGTAAGCATGGATGAGTAACTCTCCACTGATGGGGTAGAGGGCAGAATAAATTCACCTAGGAAGAGGAGCATACTTTTCATTATCCCCAATTTAAGAATCATAGCCAAAGTCATACATTGCTCCTGATGTGAGTGTATAGTGCTCTCCAGGTCCAGCAGATCCATCATCTTCCGATAAATTGAGGACTGTGACTTTCATCGATCCTTAAAACCTTAACATTGAAGCAAGGTTTTTAGAATTTAAAAAATCTGAAAAATTCTTGATCTAGTGTTTGAATTCTAGACAGCTATTTAGAGAGTCACTCCAATAGAAAGGTAAATTTTTCATCTTACAGTCTCTCATGGCTGACCAAGAAAAGCCAGTGTACTCACCTAGCTCACTGCTGGGATAGCATCATTTTTACCATTTCCTGTCTCCAAGTGGCATTTTAACACAGATGTGTCCTTATATAATGATATGTGGTTAAGTGTAAAATTAATCAACTCATATCCCGTATGTGCTCTTCACATTCCAAGAGTCGACTCAGAAAAGACAGGTTGTAGGAGGCATGCAGAACCATGGTACTCATGTCAAACTATGCCACACTTAAAGACATGCACGCTCACCACACACACATCGATGTCTGCTGCAGGCAGTTTTACATAATTGTGATGCAAAGTTCTGCAGGTCTTTACCACTCATGAATATATAACATTTTCCCAAATTATGACAAATTCCTTGCAAATTCTTTTTAAAAATTGGGATATAGCTGACATTTAACATATAGTTTCAAGTCTACACATAATTCAATACATGGATATATTGCAAAATGACTACCACAGTAAATCTAGTTAACATCTGTCATCACACATAATTACAATTTTTTTCTTATAATGTGAACCGTTAAAATCTACCTAGCAACTTCCAAATATACGATATGGTATTATTAACTATGGTCACCATGCTGTACGTTACATCTCGGGGCTTATTTCATAACTAAGTTTGTATCTTTTGACCACCTTCACCCATTTAATTTTATTTTTTGATTTTTAAAAAAGAGGAAGTGAGGGAGAGAGTGGGAAAGAAACATTGATGTAAGAGTGACACACCAACTACCTGCCTCTTGTACGTGCCCTGACCAGGGGACTGAACCTGCAACCCAGGTATGTGCCCCAACCAGGAATCGAATCGGCGACATTTCGGTCTGTGGGGTGATGCCCAACCAAGCCACAGCAGCTGGGGCTACCACCTTTACCCATTTTGACCACCCCCAAGCCCACTATGCCCCCTGCCACCACTCACCTCTGACAACCACCAATCTATTCTCCGTATCTACGAGTTTGGTATTATGGCCAAATTTCCTTCTTTTTAAGGCTAAATATTTGTGTGTGTGTGTGTGTAGGTACATTTTCTTTACCCAGTTATCCACTGATGAATGCTTAGGTCGTTTGCATGTCTTAGCTATTGTAAATGCAGCAGCAATGAACGTGAGAATGCAGATATGTTTTTGAGTTAGTGTTTTCATTTCCTTCACAAAAATATCCAGAAATAGAATTGCTGGGTCATATGGTAGTTTTATTTTTAATTTTTTGAAGAACCTCCATACTGTTTTCCATAGTGACCACACCAATTTACATTTGCAGCAACAGGGGACAAAGATTTCCTTTTCTCCACATCCTTACCAACATTTGCTATTTGTCTTTTTTTTTTAATTATATTTTATTGATTCTGCCTTTACAACTGTCACAATAGCTCCCCCTTTGCCACCCTCCATCCAGCACCACCTACTCCCTCAGGCAATCCCCGCACCATTGTTCATGTCCACAGATCATGTGTACAAGTTCTTTGGCTACTGCATTGACTACACTGTGCTTTACATCCCCATGTCTATTCTGTAACTACCTATTTGCACTTCTTAATGCCTTCACCTTTTACAACCAATGCTACCTTGTCCCTCCCATCTGGCAACCACCAAAACGCTCTCTGTCATATCCATAATTCTGTCTCTGTTCTTCTTGTTTACTTAGTTTGTTTTTTAGATTCAATTATTGATAGATACATAGTTATTGCCATTTTATTGTTCATAGTTTTGATCTTTTTCTTAAATAATTCCCTTTAACATTTCATACAATAAGGGCTTGGTGACGATGAACTCTTTTCTTGTTTTTTCTTTTCTGAGAAGCTCTTTATCTGCCCTTCGATTCTAAATGACAGCTTTGCTGGACAGAGTCATCTAGGTTGTAGGTCCTTGCTTTTCAACACTTTGAATATGTCCTGCCAGTCCCTTTTTGCCTGCAAAGTTTCTTTGGAGAAATCAGCTGACAGTCTTATGGGAACTCCTCTGTAGGTAATTAACTTCTTTTCTCTTGCTGCTTTTAAGATTCTCTCTTTATCTTTAACCTTTGACTTTTTAAATAGGATGTGTCTTGGAGTGGGACTCTTTGCATCCATCCATGTTTGGGACTCTGTGCTTCCTGGACTTGCATGTCTATTTCCTTCACCAAATCAGAGAAGTTTTCTTTCATTATTTTTTCAAATAGATTCCCAATTATCTCGCTCTTTCTCTTCTCCTTCTGGCATCTCTATGATCCAAATGTTGGAATGCTTGAAGTTGTCCTAGAGGCTGCTTACACAATCCCCATGTTTTTGGATTCTTTTTTCTACTTGTTCTAATCAGTATTTTCTTTTATGTTCCAAATCATTGGTTTGATTCTTGGATTTATTCACCGTAGTGTTGTTTCCCTGTAAATTGTTCATTATTTCAATTAGCATATCCTTGGCTTCTGACTGGATCTTTTTAATGCTGTTGAGGTCCTCATTAAGTTCCTTCAGCATCCTTATAACCAGTGTTTTGAACTCTGCATCTGATAGTTTATCTCCCTTTAGTTTCTTTTCTGGAGTTTTGGTCTTCCATTTGGGCCATGTTTATCTCATTTTGGCAGCCTTCCTGTGTTTGTTTCTATGTATGAGATAGAGCTGCTCTGAGTCCCTATCTTGGTAGTGTGGCCTAATGTAGTAGTGTGCTACAGGGTCCAGTGGCACAGCCTCCCCTATCACCCAAGCTGGGTACTTGAGGTGTGCCTTACATTGGGGTTGAGTACCCCCTCCTCCTGTAGTTGAGCCTTGATTGCTGTGGGCAGGTCAATAAAAGGAATTTACCCAGGCAAGTCATCTTCAAGGACTAGCTGTGACCACGGACCACCAACCTCTACTCCCCATGGAGGATCTGCTGTGCAGGGACAGGGTGGTGTTGCTCCAATGTGGTCTGTATCTGTCTGCTGGGTGCTCAGGCTATGGTTTCCCAGAGAGCACAGGCCAAGGTCTCCCCTAACCTGTGTTCTGCCTGAGGCCACCTTGCATGAGCTGTAAAGTAATCTGAGATGGCTGCTCTTTATGCTGGTATTGAAGATCCCCAGGCATAGCCAAGCCATGAATCTAGGCTGGCTGCTGCTAGTGCTGGGCCACTTGGCAAGAGGTATGGGGACTGGTGGCTTATGGAGGTTGGCTTGTTTGATAGGATTTAGGAAGTTGTGAAACATGAGCCAAGACCAGCCACTCATATGGAAAAGTCACAGTTAACAGTTTGGGTGGATCCATAAATTGAATGGGATGGAGTATCAGGGGATCTTCAGGGCAGGGTAAACAGTGTTAGCCAGGCTGATGGAGTCTCAGATATGGCACCTTCTTGCTGGCTCCATGGTTTTTTGTGGGGAAGGGCTCTAAAAAGGGACAATGGCTTCTGTCTGCCTTTCTGTCTGGGAGAAAGCTGTTCCCCAGCACCTTGATGACACTCCAGTTCCTCCCTGTATGCCCCTGGTGCCTTTCAAGCTACTTGTTGCCACAGCTTAGGGGAAGTTAGTCTCAGTAATTTCATTTGTGGGTTCTTTGAAGGGTAACTGCTTGGGATTCCAGAAGTTTCTTCCACTGACTCAATCCCCATTGGTTTTTGCAGCCAGAACTTATGAGGACTTATCTTCCTGGCACTGGAACCCTTGGCTGAGGGGTCTGGTGTAGAGCTGGGGTTTCTCCCTCCCAAGTTATTCTTCCTGAATTTTTATCCACCACACATGGATGTGGAACCAACCCATTCCATGTATCCGCCCCTCCTTCTAGTCTAGATGATTGTGGTTTAATTCTGTAGTTGTCAGACTTCCATTCAATTGATTTCTGACTGTTCTGAGTAATGGTGGTTCTATATTTTAGGTGTAATTTTGATGTGGTTGCATGAAGAGGCAAGCCCTGTTTTTCTAAGCTGCCATCTTGACTGGAATTTTCTTGTCTTTTTGATAAGAACCATATGAACAGTGCAAGGTGATATCTCATTGTGGTTTTAGTTTGCATTTCCTTGTTGATCAGTGATGTTGAGCACCTTTCCATACACCCGTTCTTTGAAAAAATGTCTATTCAGATCATCTGCCCGTTTATAATCAAATTATTCAGGGTTTTTCAATTGTGTTGTATGAATTCTTTATACATTTTGGATATTAACTCTTTATTAGATATATGATTTACAAATATTTCCTCCCATTCTATAAATTGCCTTCTCATTTTGTTGCTAGTTTCCTTTTCTGTGCAGAAGCTTTTTAGTTTGATGTATTCCCACTTACTTACTTTTGTTTTTGTTTCCTTTTCTTTTGGTGTCCAAGACAAAAAATCACTGCCAAGACCAATGTCAAGGAGTTTACCACTTACATTTTCTTCTTGTTTTATGGTTTCAGGTCTTACATTCAAGTCTTTAATCCATTTTGAGTTGATTTTGTGAATGAGTGATCCAGTCTCATTCTTTTGCATGTATCTGTCCTGTTTCCCAATACCATTTATTAAAGAGACTCTCCTTTCCTCACTGTATTCACTGTATATTCTTGGCTCCTTCTTCATTAATTGTCCAAATATGTGTGGGTTTATTTCTGGGCTCTCTATTGAGTTCCACTGATCTATGTGTCTGTTTATGCCACCACCACACTCTTGATTACTACAGCTTCATAATATAGTTTGAAATCAGAAAGTGTGATGCCTCCACCTATATTCTTTTTAAAGATTGTTTTGCCTACTGTTTGGGGTTTTTTGTGGTTCCACACAAATGTTAGGAATTAAGTGCTTTTTAATGGTCAGAAAATATTCCATCAAGTAGATCTATGGTTACTTAAGCATATTACTTTCCAGAAAAAAGGGATATTTCAAGGGAAATGTTGCCTTTAAGGTACTTTATTTTTAAAAATTTCAAATCAGAAATGCTACTAGACTATGGTTCCAACAGTACTTTAGTTTTTATTTCCAAAGTAATATTCAAAAATCATTTTATTCTCAATTTCTCTCGTGACTTGAATTGTTTGAAGACAGGTAATGAGAATGTCTGGTCCCCTAAACTCAGATGATTCTCACTTAAGAATGCCAAACTGACAAGTACCCCTTACTTCCTGTCTATGAGTAATCTTTACAAAGGGAAAAATAAATCCAGTCCAGAGACTCCCAGATTCCTTCTCTTTAGTAGTGCCCACTCTTGCCTGTCCTTGCTATAGCTGCCATATTTGATGTTTTGTGTTTTTCACGTTCCTGTATTTCTGACCTTAGCTTAGAAAAATGACTAAAACTTTGTTTTTTGTTGTTTCTGCTTTATGAGATCCCCAAATCCATAGGTACAACAGCTTTGAAGTCAGGCCTGGATTAGTATCCTGGTTCCATCAACAGTTAAGAGAATCAGGCAAATCACTGAAACACTCTCTGTGCTTCTGTTTTCTCAGCTGTAAAGTATGGCTAATAGTAGCTAATGCTTGAGTATTAGACTAGAAAATACATTGAGAGTGCATAATGCAGTGCCTGGCACACTACAAGCCTTCATACCCAATGGGTACAACTGTTATTTTTATTGCTCGTATTTCCTTATTCTAGTTTGGAATTGGTATTTTTGATCCTTGACTTGTACCCCAAGATTACCAGGCCAAGGGAGATACAGAAGGAAGAGAACACGTCCCTCCCTGACAAAGGAACCTATGAATTTGGCAATACTGAACTAAAGAAAGAGAATCACGAATCACGAAGTTTAAAGAGGAAACCTGGCAACAAGAATCCACTAGGTGTTTGAGATAGGTATGTTAACTTAAATAGAAAGCAATAGAAGCTCAGAAATATTCCAGCTGAAGTAAATAAATACACAGAAATCTCTTATTGGCATTTAAAAAAATTAAATACAACACAGCTTTTCAGTGGCAACCTAGTTTCCATGAGCAGTTATTTTTCCAGATAGCATTAAAATTTGTTTCTTATCTTAAGCTGTACCTGCTAGATCACAGAACATTTGTATTATTAAGTCTCTGGACTTAAAGTGCTTTCAATGTGAATGTTCCTCCTACTGTGGCCATCTGTTCTTTTCTTGTGGGTCCAAAGGAAGCCAAAACTTAATAAATACTCAGTTCTCAAATTTCTTTATATTTTCATATATGCATTTATATTCACTGAGGAAAATTATAAGACTATATGCAAAAACCTAACTCACACTTGATTTTCCTTTTCTCACTGTCCAAGTGGTCATTATTTTTATGGAAGACTAAAAAGTCACCATACATATTAAGAAGCCAAGAAAAACAAATGATTATAACTTTAAAAGGTACACTTGTTAGGGACAGTAACTGATAACAACTCTAAGATATCTCATTTATTCACATAATATTAGATACATAATTTATGAATTATCCAATGTTATTGTGGATAGGGCCAGTTCATGTAGGGGAAA
>VMDR010030151.1:0-12481 GCA_007922815.1 Macrotus californicus
TAAAAAAGAGAAAGTTTGATTATATGCTATATATTGTGAGTTAAATGAAATAATATAGATAATTAACTGTCAACAGAAAGGAGCTTATGATCTCTTCTTATTGTTTCTATAGTCTATTACTTTTTTCAAAAGTATAATGAAAAAAATGACTTTTTTCTCTAGCAGTTTTTCTTGTCGAAGGTGTAGAAACTAACAAACTACAGGGTGAGGTTAACTAATATGTTTCTATATTACCAGAATTCCCATTTTTTTTGCTTTAAAAAAGCAATTAGCAGTGTGGAAGGCACCAGCATTCTGCAGGGTAGAAGAAAAGCAGAGCTGTAGTAATACAAGAAAATAAATTACCAAGATTAAAAATAAACCTGTGACACATTCAGTCTATGCATTCTAATAAGAACTGAAGTTTTAAAAGTGCAAAGTCAGAACTTTTGTTCATTGAATACATATTAACGTAAAGAAAGCCACTTGGGGAAATGGCTGCCTTACAAAATTATTTCCATCCTTCACAAAGAGCAATTTCCCTTATCAAGACTCCTACGAATGCATACCAACTCCTAGAATAATGACCAACTCCTAAAACATGCATTCTAACTAAGCATTTGTCTTTGAGTGAATTTATACCTTTACCAAGCATTTATCATACAGTAGGCACTAGGGGATGCCAGATCAAATACATTACAGTCCCCATCCACACAGAGCTAACTTGAGTGACTAAATGAAAACAAAATGTGCCCTTGCTCTTCCTCGACTCAGTCTAAAAGCTATTAGGTGGGTCCCAGCAAAGTCGGCGACAATAGGGGAAGGGAAAGGAGGCTGGTGATGTGAGGAACAGCATGCATGCCGTGGCTCAAAGCCACTACATATGGGCTGCTCTTGGAAGAAATGGCTGTATCTAGGGTTGGGGCAAGGAAAGTACAACCTGAGCCTGAAATATCTTCTTGTAGTCAAGTCAGGAAGTGTGCAAGAACTGATCAGAGCATCTCAATGCACACAGAAACCAGATCGAAGGGGTCCCCACTGGTTGAACCAGGGCAATTTAAGCATGAAACTAAATAATAATAATAGTAATGGATTATAATCTATTGAAAAAATAATATATCCATAAATTCATAAGAATATAATAAATACAAGAATAAACTTAAATGTGAGGAGGAATCAGACTTGTACATTTTTTCAAAGTACCACCCAATAAAATATTCATTATTTACAAAGAAAAAAAAAGTAATTTACAGTGGAGAAGCCTGGCAGACACCATCTGAATCAAGTGATGAGAGCAACATCCCCCTAGTAATGGAACGGTACAAAGGAAATCACGACCACCTGACTGGGTGCAATGAGAGCAGCCCAGCATCCCTTCTGTAATATTCCTGCCAGAGATGCATAATCTGAATCTAGTCCTGAGGAAGTTATCACACAAACCCAAATTGAAGGCCATCTGCTAAATAATTAGCTTGAAATCATCGAAAATTTCAAGTTCATGAAAGTCTTCTCAAAGAACAATTTCTCAGCTGGAGGAGACTAAAAAGATACGACAATCAAATGCTACACAAAATTCTAAGCTGATCCTTTTGGTACACAAATAAAGGATGTCAGTAAAACAATTTTCAGAATTTGAACGACACCTGAGGAGTAGAGCTGTTGGGAATGTACCAATGCTGATTCCTGACTTTGATAGCTGTATCAGTTATATGTATAAGGAAATATCCTTGTTTGCAGGAAATAAACACTAAGGTATTCAGGAATGATGGAGCATCATGTTGGCAGCTGACTCTCAAATGGTTAAGGAAAGAAAAGCTCTTGGTACTATACTTGCAACTCCCCTAATATGTTTGAGATCACTTCAAATTTTTTAAAAAATTATAAAGTAAGTAATAGTATTCTTAAGAGCCCCGTGACTCAATCTATGCACGATGGACGAAGGAAACTGGGAAGGGCATCAAAATCAGAGTGTGTCCAGGAAGAATCCGTAGTCTGTTTAATTCACTCTACTTGTTTCTCTCTCCAAGGACCCCTCTCACACTGAATAAACCTAAATTGCACCATATTTTTTAGGAGGAGACTAAATACCATTCCAAAAGGAGCCAAGGCTCTCTAATACGAATTTGGATTCGTTAGCTAAATCAACACTTTCTAATGCAAGGAAAGGCAGTGGTTCGCTTTCAAATATGCCCAACAAGGTTACAGTTTTATATCACCGCAAAAACAAAACACACGTAATCTAAAGTCCTAGTTCACCTCCCCTCAATGAAAACCAATTGTTTCTGTAGGAAAAAAAAATAGACTATAAACTTGGGATATAAATTCAAAGATGTATTTGCAAAACAACCTATCTGTGACTTATTTGGGAAAATCTGCCCCACTTGGTAGGATGTGTTGTAGAAGCAAGTTTATAAACGTTCAACTTTGACCATCTAACAGATTTACACAAACAACCAGCCTTCCAAAAGAGAAAACAAAGTTTTGCCATCCTTGGGCTCCAGAAGTCCTCAGAACCTACCTGGGGTGAGACGGGAGCAGGACCCTGTAATAACGTGTCTGCCGTCCACCAAACGAAGGGGATGCATTCAAGTGCTGCGGCTTTTTCTCCTGCAAGCACAATCAGGGCAGCCTGAACTGGCAGCTAGAAACTTCTCTTTGTTTTGTTTTCTTTTTTTCTTTTTAGGAAACTGACCTGGGTTATTTTAGACCCCCAGAAGATGACAATGTACAAATGTATTGTATTAGGTCCTGAAACTGACCCAGGGCAGAGTTTGGTAAAAAGAAAAAAAATCCATTTTCATTCATGGTATTCATTCATGGTATACCTAGCATCTGGTTTTAAGTGTGGCCCATAGCAGTGTACTCAGATATTGTAAAAGTACTTACACTTCCTCAGAATGAGGTAAGCATTAAACTAAAACAACAAAAGAAAAACCTCCCAGAAGGAAATTTTTATTTCTGTTTTATTAAGCAGAGCTTCCTAGGCAGGAGATGGGAGGGACATAGTTAGTACCTGAAGAGTAGGGATAGGACAAGATGTAGGAAGGTCTTCTCAAACTTGATTTTCAGAATCAGGAGAAATCAGTTTTGTTCAGAGAATTTCAATCTATGAAGCAAGAAACAAAAGGGAAAAAAATCTTCTGCCAGAAGTTTCACAGGACTTGAAAAGCATCTTGGACTTTCTGAGCCTGCCTTACCTGTCCTAGTCGAATACTCTGAACCATTTTTAAGCTGTGTACTCTGATTTGGGGGAGAGGGGAAGGGGGAGAAGAGGAGAGGAAAATGGAAAAGAGGGGAGGGGAATGAAGGGGAGAAGGGAGGGAGGGAGGGAGGGAGGTAGGTAGGTAGGTAGGTAGATAGATAGATAAATAAAAAGCAGCTTCTCCAAAGAAGAGGTAACAAGCCAGCCTCAGTAAGCTGATTCTAATAAAGTGTATAACCATCCGAAAATTTCCAACCCTCGGGAGAAAATATTTTAATATCTGAGTACTCAAAGAACCACCACTACCCCATAACTTATTTGCATCTCTACTTTCAAAACCTGGTAGATTACAAAGTTATTTGTTGACTTTATTATAGTCTTTTTCACATGCTGTGACTGCCAAGAAAAACCACTTCCAACACCATGCTATTCTGATGAAAAAAAAAATGACTATGAAAATTATGCTTACCTCTAATTTACAGAAAATGAAAACGTAACCAATCCCCACAGATAGGCTGATGCTGGCTTACAAAAGTTTGGGTGGTGAGGGAGTAGATCCCTAATTATCATTTTTTCCACACAAACAGGATTTTCAGAAGCAAGAGAAATACAGAGACCTTCCGTCTCCGAAGCAAGAAACAAAAGGATAAAGGCAGCTGCCAAGGAGAAGCAAGCTGCCCCGCTCTGCAGCTCATCCAGCTGTCTTCAGGAAGGAGACTCGCGCAAGATTATTCTGGCGGTCCGTCTTCAGGCAACAAAGAGAAGTGGCCCTGGGGACTTTTTTTTATTTCTAATTCCTTGTCTCTGAAAACGAACATTACTCTACGTTACTGTGTTGTTATAAAAAGAATATGCAAGAACACTAAAGAGAAAAAAACCCCAAAACCCTGGCCTCGCTATACCGTGCTTAACTAATCATTTCAGTATTTCACGCCTTAGTTTACTCACCTGCAGAATGGGGTGCTTGACCTGTTACACCAAAGAACACCTTCAACTATAAAGCTGTATGTATATGTATGTTTTCTTCATTTTGTAAATGAGGAGGCAACGAATAGAGATGAGTCATTTGTCCAAAGTTATACAGCTACTAGGTGCTAAGGCCAGCACCTGAGAAAAAGGGGTGTGTTTCATAACGGAGTCTGTCCATTTAACTGCTATGCTATGTATATTCTCTTCGCCAAGAGAAATCAGGAGAGGTGTTCAGAAAGTCGAGGAGTGAGAAAGCTTCTGCATATCTTGACAATTCATAAAGGTTTGATAATTACCTGCAAGGCTGATCAACCAAGTGCAGCGTCATCTTCGTGTCTGTGAGAGTCACTCTGCATTGCTCCGCAGTGCAGAGGCACACGCGTGTGCATCCTTAACCTCAATGTTTTCTTTTTTTTGGAAAAAAAAAGTCAATCAGAATAAAGATTAAACTGTAAGAATTTCTGAATCTAAAAGCAAAAAAGAACTGAAGCCAAAATTGGGAGTATGTACATAAAACACAAAAATCCCTTCAGGAGAATAAAAGAAAGAACGGGATTCAGATAAGATGATCCCAGTGCGTGGATGAAGAGGGGAAAAAAGCTCAAGAAACTTGACCATGGGAGAGGAGAGTGATGGTCAAAAGAAAAGAAGAAAAAAAAAGAAAAAAATTATTGTCTAATCACTGTGTTGTACACATGAAACCGATACAATACTGAATGTAAACTATAATTGAAAAAGATTATTTTAAAAAAGAGTAGAAACAAATCTAGGAAGAAAAAATACAGAAGGGACATTAAAGAAGTAAGACTCAACAAGAACAAGTTCTAGCCCTGACTCTGGGGCTATGTGAAGAGTCAGGCAGGTAAAGTGTATATTAAAACTGCAGCAGAGTGGAAGGCAATCTTATTAATGGTGACTGCTATTAAGATTTAGAATACCCCTGATCTGCAGTTCGTTGATGCTCCCTTCACCAAAGCATTTAGAGCTCAAACTTATCAGAAAAGAAAATTCCACTTTATTTAAGTGTCTACTTAAAGACTCATAAGTATATATGGATGCTAGATAATGACGTCACAAGCTGAAAACTCAAAGCACAGTGGCGCAAGAGGCCAGGCTGAATCTTTGAAAGGACATGGCTATTCCAAACTGGCATGCTCTGAGAACAAATTTTCAAGAAATTTTTATTTATTATTTCCCCAGGTCACTCCTGTCTAGATGACCTCAGACAAGATAGTTGTGTTCCACATTAAACACTCTTTCTCTAAACCTGTTAACAGGGCCGCTACTGTATATGGTGGTCCAGACTGACCCATACACGAGGATGCTTCGTCAATGGGAGCAGGACAAGCTGAAACGCAGCTTTGCTACACTAGCTATGCTGTGTTTCTTGGGCTGGGGCTTCATGGGGTGAGAAGAAATGGAGGTACTTACTTCTAACTTGCCCAAAGATACCACAGACACCACCCGCATAGACTTTTGCCAATATAACTTACCCAAATCCACCCGAGTCACTAAGAGTTGATGTTAAGATGGAAATCTATGAAATTAACGAGATTTTTATTATACCTCCATTTTCACTCTAATTATGGTTGAACGGACTATGGTTATGGATAGGGCATCCTTATTTTACTCAATGTTTCCATTAATGAAGCTTTTTTATATTTAACCACTTTGTACTACCCACAGGTCCCCAGTCTACCCCACAGGGGGAACAAAGGTGAGAATGATGTTTACAAAAACCTAAAGCCCAAGGTAAATTATCGGCAGATCCAAGAACTGAATTTGTGCCTTTGGATTTCAAATCAAACATTTACTATGTTTGTATCACGAGGACTGTCTCTCTTGCGGGATCATTATATTAAACCACCCACCATTTATCCTCACTCCTCGAAAACTGAACACAAGTATCTATTTCAAGAGTCTCAGGCATTTATTTTTCACTTGCTACCTTCAGATCCTGGTCACTGTCAGATTTTCTTAGAATTTGTAGAACAAGAAAAACTCAGAAAATAAAATGTTAACCATAGCTTCTCTCCCCCTTCTCTACCCACTAGCCCCAAAATTGTTTTTTTACTTAATGTTGCAGATTAATTTCCCCCCAAAATATCTAATGGGGACAGTCAAAACAGACAGCTGCTCTCACGTTCAGCTCCTCTGGCATCCTAGGAGTAAGGGATCTGACCCAGAGAGATTAGATAAACTTTGTAGGCACCTTTCAAACAAGTGCATAATGAACTACCTGAGCCCACAAGGGAGAAAGAAAGTGAACCAACAGTTTTTTTTCAATGGCAATATTTTTGCATTTAAAAAAAGAAAGAATTATTCATTTTTTATTTGAAATTCTCCAAGATTGATATCCTTTCATTTGTTTTCTTTTCTAAACATTTCTTACTTTCTCAGCTTTTTGTTCTTTGGGGGCAGGTGCTAGGGGACGCCCTTAAGTGGTGGTTTTATTTCAGACAATACAGCATTCTCTCTCAAGGCTAAGTTAAGCCCCCTACACATCAGCAGCTAAACTGCTCTTCTTGAGAGATGAGCCACAAGAAACACAGCGCACCATCTAACACCGACAGCTTAAATGCACGACAGAACTTGTCCTAGCACACATTCTAGGAACATCCACCTGCTTTGTATCTTTTCCGTTTAGCCTTTGCTCCATGTTTGCAGTACAAGTATTTGAGCTTTGGACTGAGTGAAGAGTGTGCCCCTATTTTTCCCTTTCTCACCAAAAAATGTAAATAGGTTAACTGAGAAGGCAGGAAGACTGTTTTATAACACAGGTAGATTTGGGGGCAGATTTCCAAAAGTCAGCAACTATTCTGCAATCAACTTATGTGACTGATGTTCAGAAGACATTAAACCACAAATACGCTGAGTGACTTATATAACTTTCTACTACCTTAAAAATCTGTGAGATCAATGTTACATTTGGAGTGAAGGCTTACAACTCTGACACCCTACTTATCATTTATATGTATGTTCATTTCATGATTTAATTTTGGGAGTAGGGTGGAGAGGAAAGAACCAAAGATATGGAAAGGAGAAAACACCAAATATGCCAGAAAATTAACCTCAACTCTGAGAAACCACCAAATAAATGAGGCTGCCTGCTCGCTCGATCTTACATTTATTCAAGCAAATCACCTTTACCAGGGCTGGTGAAAAAGAGCAGCACCCTTTTATTTTTGGGGCCGATTACAGGATGATAGATGTCTGAAAATAACAAAAAAAATACTTGTCGCAAAACCAATATCCACAAGTTCAATGAAGCTGTTCAGGAACAGCCACTAAAATAATCTTTTATGTATTATTTTTTTGAGTCATCTTTAAAATAAGAACCCAGCCATCCATCTCTGGGCACTGCTGAGATGAGGTTGCCACAAAAGCCACTTATATTTTTTGAAGGCAAAGTCTTGACACATCAGTTCCTAAGAACATAATTTGTTACACGTTGAAGAAAGCCTGAGCACACTGACCTTGGTTAAAGAGGCTTCCGTATGTGGGAAGAGTATCCATAAATTTAAGTTGAACTAAAACACTCCGAACATTTCCCATTTAACATACATTAAAATGTGGTCTTTGAAAGGAAATGAAAATGACTTTTAAACATATGAAAAGATGTTCACCATTGCTCGTCAGAGAAATGTGAATTAAAAATGAGGTATCATTTTCACTCATCAGATTGGGAAAAATTTTTTCAGAAGGCGCTGTGTGGAGAAGTAGATATTCCCTTACACTGTTGATGCAAGCATAAAGTAGTATAACTTCTTTGGCAGGCAATTTGCAAATGTCTATCAAAATTTAAATTCCACTTTGCCTTGGAGTCATAATTTTACTCCTAGGAATTTACCCCACAAATACATTCACCCATGGGCACAAAGGACTATGTAAAAGGTTATTCGATATTGCTTCTTTGGTGACCTGAAGGAAGATTCAACTCACTGCATGTTACTTTGCATTATGTGTATTATTAAAAAAATTAAAATTTGATGGGAGAAAATGTGATCTGTACTGTTTATAAATTAGAAGGGTTCTAAACTTCCTTTTAAAAGGAAACAGTAAACTACCCGACACAAGATTAATTCCAGAACCCCGCGATAAAACGCCATGTTCAGACGGCTTGACACAGCGGCATCAGAGAAAGCTCCCTACCTTAAGATGCCTTTGGCCCTTCAATAACCAAAGCCCCTTGTTGGGGCTCCACTGTGGACTTGAATTCCACTTTACAATAAGCAGAGTTCCAGAAAGATTCCAATTTATTCCTTGCAAAAACATACCATATATAAAGGCAACTGTCACTCTGGAAAACAGGACTGCATTATGCTGCAGGCTTAACACAGACTGAAAGCATGTTCCCCATGTCTCCTCAGCGTCTCCTGCCAAATGGGTGTCTGAGATGTCCTATTGAAACAGGTGGTGTCTGAACAGAATTGGATTTCTGCCTATAGAAACCCTAGTTTAAACAACTGCTGGTTAGTTTTAATTTTCAGTCCTCAAAATTAACTGCTTGCCAGTGATTCAGAAATAGACTGAACAACATGTTTAGACTTTTTCCTGTTTAACTGAGGAAAAAAAAGAATGAAGAAAAAAAAAAAGTGGGGGAGCCACCACACCCTACCTCTATTCCATAAAGAACAATAGAACCAAAGAGACTACTTGATTTCCAGGCCAAAAAAAAAGGGAGGGGGGAGAAGCTCTAACATAAACTCGGTTCTCTCAAGATGCTTGCCCCTGCCTGCTTTCCTTCATAGAAACACAAGGACGCTACTGCCTTGCTGACATACAACTTAGGAAACCTCCTCATAGCTTTCAGAAGCCTTTAGTCTTTTGGAAATTTAGAAATTAAGAACAATGGTAAGAACTAATCATTGTTGCAGTGAAAACTTTTATCTTAAAAAATGGTATTCCAAACAGATCTTTGTTTCATGTTATACAAGCAACATATAGTCAGAATTAAATTCCTTGAAGAAAGACATCATAGGCTAATCTTTAACCCTAACACAAATCCATCAGTGTGCTGATCACACTAATTGGTGGTAACAACGTTTTCCTGTGACTACATCTACTGTAGCTTACACTAGATACAATAAGAAACCTTTTTCACTGTACCTTTAAGTTTTTAATGTATGAGTGGTTCAAGATCTGGTGATGTTTTAAACCAGAGATCAAAGGAAAAGGAAACGAGGGACTGGGTATCTCCTATGTTCCACACACCAGGGTTACACATTCCCAAAAGGGAAAACACAGCCTCATCCATTTCACAGATGACAAACTGAGATTCAAAAGATGCAACCATTTTCTTCAGCTAGAAGATGATAAAAAATGAACTTTTTACTCAAATCTGCCTGATTTCAAAACTTTTCCAATTGTATTGCCCTCCCTCGTAACAGGAAACCCAGAGAGGTGAGTCAGTAGAATGACAAGTTTTAGTTTATACGACACACACTTATTCTATTTTTACTCTGCCAGTGCCCAAAACAGAAACCTACCCTCTTTCAATCAAATGTGATAGATGTCAAACCCTTCTGCAGTTTTTCGTTAGGACCGAATTTCAGCTACTAAGAAGATTAAGTAACCAGACTGATAAAAAATCCGGATATCCTGAAGAATATATGTGAAAATCACTCTAAAAGGATTCTCAGTTCATGTTTTAAAAAGCAGATAGAAATATCTCAATGAAATCAAGAGGTGCTTCTCCATGGAGTGTACACTTGGCCCTTTTGCTTAAAATTCAAGAACAAATAGATTATATCAAGTCTTGCCCTCAAAAGTTTATTGCTCACTATTACTCCACTTGTCCTACCAACCCAAAAAATAAGATCTCAAAATAAAGGCAATCTCCTCCCAAAAGCTCACGGTTGTTCATTTCCATTTCCTGACCCCTTCCTTCTGTCTTTTTCTTAACTTAAGGCTTGACAGGAGCTAGATCCTAAACCAAACCTACAACTTCCCTGGTAACTCCAGGAAGGTCTTTCATTTAGAGGAAACTACCTTCAGGGTTATGTAAATGAAATCATTCTGCATTTCAATATTCTCAGAAAACTGTGCTTACATCGAAATACGCCCTTCCCACAAAAGTTTTCCTTTTGAAGCAAGGGTATCTTTAACACAAGGAATTGTGCAACAGAAGAACGCTGGATGTCTATCTTCCAAGGAGGAAGTCCACCAAAATTTCTCTGAGACTATTTAGAAAAACGCTGCATTTTTTTAAAAAATCCAGTGAAAAGAAGGGAATGTTATTGACCAAAAAAAAGGTTGTGATTTAGCTATAGGTTTGTAGATTTTGAAGTAGAAAAAAAAAATCTGCAATTTTTCAAGATTCTTCTGGCAAAACGTTTTTTTTGGAATCATTTCTTTTTTCCGAAGAGCTGAAAGCATTTTTCTAGGATGATTCCAGCTCTAAAAACAACCTTTCTGATCTCTTGAAAAGCCAAGTTCAACTTTTAATAGTGCTATGACTTTTGGTTTAAAAGTACAAGAGAAAAAAACCAAAGCCACAACAGTAAGTTTACTATGCCTCAAGCTATACATAATAATCTCACACAGTACATGTGAAGAAAGGATTAATTTTTGCCTTTACAGGTAGAATATATACATCTCTATGTCACAGTGCAATGGTTAGGTATAAGAAACACAGCACCACCTCCTTTCTCACCCCAATACCCAGTGGAAAAATAAGGTTTATCTGAAGAGACAGGGTTAAGAACAGTATTTCCAACAGACACTAAAAACAAAAGGCAGAAAAAGCCAAAATAAACACGTAGAACCACCTCAAACTAAAAAGCTTCTGTACAGCAAAGAAAACCATCAACAAAATGAAAAGGCAAATTATGACATGGTAGAAAATATTTGCAAATCATATATTTGATAAGGGGTTAATATCCAAAATATATACAAATTCCTACAACTCAACAGCGAAACAACAACAACAACAAACCCCAATCTGATTTAAAAATGGACAGAGGAACTGAACAGACATTTTGTAAAAAGAAGACACATGGAAGGCTAAAAGTACATGAAGAGACGTTCACTGTCACTAATCAGAGAAAGGCAAATCAACACCATAAAATTTCACCTCACACCTGTTAGAACAGCTATTACCAAAAGACAAGAGATAGTACGTGTTCCTGAGGAACGCTGTGCACTGTGGGTAGGATTGCATAGTGGTACAGAGCCTATGGAAAGGAGAATGGAGGTTCCTGTAAAAACTAAAAACAGAACTATCATATGATCCAGCAATCCAGTTCCAGGTATATATCCAAAGGAAATAAAAACAGGACACCAAAAAGATTTCTGTCTCTTGTGTTCACTGCATTATTTATAATATCCAAGATATGGAAACAACCCAAGTGTCCATCAACAGATGAAAAGATAAAGGTGGGGGCTGTGTGTGCGCACGCGTGTGCAGAAATAAATACTCAGCCAGAGAAAGAAGGGTATCCCTGCCGTTTGCGACACCATGGATCAGCCTTGAGGGCATTATGTCAAATGAAAGGCAAACAGGGAAGTCAAATACTATAGGATAGCACTTATATTTAGAATCTAAACAAGCCAAACTCATAGAAACAGAAACTAGAAGGGCAGTTGCCAGGGGATGGAGGAAGAGAGGAGTGTTGGTCAAAGAGTAGAAGCGTCTAGTTTAAGACGACTAGGTTCTGGGGATCTAATGCGCTGTATGGCGATTATAGTTAATAATACTACTAAAGCACTACTGATTAGATACTTCACAGCTGCTAGGAGAGTAGATCTTAAATATTCTCACCACAAACCAGAAAGGGTGGTTATGACACGAGGGGGTGTTAGCTAATGCTCTGGCTGTAACTGTTTTGTGATATGTAAGTTTATCAAACCAGCACATGGTATGCCTTAAACTTACATAATGTTATGCATCAATTATATCTCAATGAAGCTGAAAAAACTTCTAATAAAATCAAAGTGATTCATAAGTGACACAATGACAGGCTCCATTAATACTGAGACAATAATAAGTATTTAAATATCAGGTAAAAATAATATGAGATAGCCAAAATCTAGGTAAGATTTTTAAAAAGTACTTAGTAGTCTATAGATACATTTCTATAAGAGACTAATCTCCCCATATAAAATGAAAAGAATCTATAGGATTGCTTTTATTTCAAATTAATTTTTGAATTTTAACTTTACTACAAAATTCACTGGAATCAGTTCCTTAAAGAATTGATGTCAAATAACTGGTGTCCTTGAATATTCCACATTTCAGTTTATTATGTTAGAGTTGTCGAGACATAATCTAAGTCTAACAGGAAAAAAAATCTGCAGGGCTCAAATAGCACTTAAAGAAACACAAAAAGG
>VMDR010030152.1:0-12486 GCA_007922815.1 Macrotus californicus
TTAAAAATGTTCTGCATTGGTTCCCATTTTTTTCAACAAATATCAATAAATATTTAATCTAATCATTAGCTAAACCTTAACTTCAGAGATGATGAGAAATATTTTAGTTTTTCATTATCTAATTTATTAGACCTTCTTTGGGTTACATACTCTAATCACAGACTCTGTCAAGTGGGTGCTTGCTAAAGGTCAATGCTTAACTTATGTCCACCTACCTCAGGAAAATAAGTTAGGAGGCTTAGCCATATAAGAATTTAACAAAAACGTAAGTTTTTCTCTGTAACTATTTTTGGCATGTCTTAGCTTTTTCTATTAAGATCAAACTAACATGTCACTGGCTACTGCCAAAACCTTGAATTTTCATTGTGTGTTTTTAATATTCATTAAATTAAAATTAAAATTTGTTCTCAACTTCCACCAAACAGGAAGGTCTAGGAAAGAAGGCAGCTTTGCTGGATTAGTTTGCAGTAACACACATTCCTGGTTCTTCATGTTTTACCGCAACAAAAATTTCATTCTTACATAAACGTTGGGTGGCTGTGGATTAGATGCTACTCGACTGCATGCCTTCCCTTCATTCTGGAACCTGAGCTCAAGAAGTGATCTGGGACATGACATTCTCCTGGCAGAGCGAAAAGAGGGCTCCTACACGTTCACGTGATTGTAATGAGTTTTCCTTCAATGGTACAGACGGCCGCATCTATCTCAGGCTTTTAGGAACGTAGAATGATAAATGATGTCTGCTAGGAAGGAAAGCAGTCTTGAGCAGGAAGTTTTGGTGAGGGTCCAAACCAAAGCAGGAACAGGTGGTGGGGGAAATATGGAAGGAGATTTGGTAACGTATCAGAAGGGGGATTAATAGCACAAGGTCTTTAGGTGATATCCTCTGTTCGAGTGGCTTTAAAATCCCATTTTATGCTGATGATTCCTTTGCCTTCACCTGCCCTGCGTTTGTGGTGGAGGATTAAACTGCTAAAATCCGAATTTAGTACTGGATATGTGTCTTATAATTATTACAGCCCAGCAGAGTCCTTAATTCCTTGCTCCAGCCTCCAACCTAGTCCTCTCTATGTATTTATTTTATCAGTGGAAAGCCAGCACCTCCCACCCAAGTGCTCAAACCAAGAACTCAGATGTCATTTATTTGTTTCCTTTCTTTCACTTCCTCTCATTATAACTCATCCTCCAATTTTGACTGTTTAAGCTTCAAAATATATCTTCATAGTTCTCTCTGGCTTCACTGCCCCTACTCAAGTGCAAGCCAGTTTGGAAAAAGTGGCAAGAATATAATAGGTCCTCTATAAATAATTGTTGAACAAATGAGTGCTAATGTATTTGGAATTGTCCTTTTCTTTTTTTTAATCTTCTGTTGTTCATTCTCCATACTTGTACAAAGACACATGAGATCATGTTACTCCTCTGTTAAATATATTTAATGGCTTCCTAGTTGGCTCTGGGAAAGTAATTTTCTCATTGCTCTGAATGTCTGATTTCTAATCACCTCTCTGTTCTCATATTATCTCATGCCCTTTTCCTCTTCTGCTTTTTTCCTTTCCAAACACACAGATTTCTTTCCTTCAAACTTGCCAAAATCTTCCTTCTTGAAGGGTTTTGGACTTTCAGCTTCCTCTGCTGGAAATAAGTCCCTCCCCCACCCTCCATTATTTTTGAATAATTGGCTCATTCTTATTTTTGAATTCAGGATTCAAATGTTATTTCTGCATCTTAAAATTAAGAAATCATTCATGACTTTTGAAAGATCAACTCTGTAGAGTGGTTCGGACATAGTCTCGATTTGGGTAGGGTAAGGAATGACTGGGATACCACGAGGGTGAGCAAGAGAGCTGAGGAGTACTATTTTCAGAAGACTGATGGTGAAACGAGGGAAAGATGGTCAGGTAACAGGGCTCTTTCAATGGGGAAAATTGATAGAACAATACATTTTTCTTCAAACCTCAAGCTTGTGCCTCTGAAGAAGCAGCCTCTAAAACAGAACTGAGTGCAGTGGTCTTCCAATATCATTTTCTCCAGTGATTCACAGACACCTAGAACTGCCTTTAAAATGTATTATGGAAATTATATCAGCACAACCTTTGGAGGACAGCTTTCATGAAATAAATCAGATCCCTGTATTGATATGCAAAAAGGTCAGACAAGGACTTCTTACAGTACACTGAAAACCACAATAAAAAAGAAAAAGACACATAATATTGGGATTAAAACAACCAACTTGAGTGAAATCATATGGCTTTTAGCTTTCACTGACTGGTTTATTTCACTGAGCAGAATATTCTCAAGGTCCATCCGTGTTGTCGCAAATGGCAATATTTCACTCTGTCTTATAGCTGAGTAGTATTCCATGGTATATATGTACAATATATCTAGCAAAGGGTAAAGATGACCAAGTATATGATGACAAAAGGTGATTTGACTTTGGCTGGTGGGCACACAGTGCAATATACAGATGATGAACCCTAGAAATGGACACTTGAAATCTATATGATCTTATTAACCAACGTCACCCCAATACATTTAATAAAAATAAAATTAAAATAAAGTTCGAAAACAAAAACAAACAAAAAACAACCAACTTGATTTAAACTCTGATCAAAGTGGCATTTCAAGTCTTTATGCAGAGCTCAGGATGTTAGTTCCAACCAGGTATTTTCTTTTGAGGCGAAGTTCCACACTACTTTTTTACATTTTTGAAATAGGCAACTGATGATCAGACTCCAGTGGTCCTTCGGAACTTTCAAGGAGGCAAACAAGATGAGAGCAAAAGCACACAAATTTGCTGGTAAGCATTTGCAAGAACTAAATGGGTGCCATCTGCAAGAAGAGTTCATTTGCTGCCTAATTAATTCTCCCACGTTCCCTGGTACACCAATACAGAACTCATAGATCCAATTGGAAGGGAGAGCAGATGGTGCCTGTCAGTTACCTATTGACTGCTGTGATTTTTTTGCTAATTAATCTAAATAAAGCACCCATTATTTAATCTTAAACAAAATTTCAACTGAATAAGTTTTGTGGGTGTCATTAAGAAAATGTTTTCATTTGTTTGCATTTGCATAAATCATCCTGGTGTTTACTTTGAGTTTTAATGACTCAGAGAAGTTGTAGGAAACATCCGCATCAGCCAGAAGGCTTTCTTCCTCAAATTCACCATAAGGTAGGTGGATTCTCAAACTTTTTTTTTTTAAAGATTTTATTACTTTATTGTTGTTCAATTACAGTTGTCTGCCTTTTCTCAAACTTTTAATATCAAAACTCGAATCTAGTGACAGCTATCATAGATTAAGTCTGAATATTTTAAATCAACAAAGCCTACCAAAAAACACAACAAGACATATATACTCTTCATTAGAAACCCAAGCAATATTTTTTCAGCTGGATCTGAGATCAGACGGTGTCAGAATCTAATTTGCTACAATCATGTTAGCAAATGTTAGCTTTTTTCCTCTTAAAGTTACTGAATCTGTGAGTTTCTAGAAACATCTGATTTTTACCTTTATAGTTCAAAACTTTTCTTTCTGTTTTGCTTTGATAACACTGCCAAGCACGTCTTTTTGGTTTTCCTCAGGTCTTTGGAAATAACAGCCTCTGGATTTGGGAAGAGTGACTTCCACTTGAAAATAATTTTATAGTATTTTTAGTGAGTTATTATGGGAGATATATTAAATAAAGTATGCTGATGAATCACATGAGTTAGTTTCATATTTTTGGAAACAAATTAAAAAATTATAAATGTTACAGAAAATAAACTCAGTTTAACCTCATGTAGGTATGACTTTTTTTTTTTTTAATCTCTAATGAAGTCACTACCCTAACGGGAAGGTGCTTCTATCTTAAAAATATGTAAAAGCTTCTTAACAGTGAACAATTTGGATATTTTCCAGCAATGTAAGATGGTTTCACATTCTCTAGCCCCAGACCTTCTTCAGTACATCTGGCAAGTTAAATATCTATTTAGAGTAACATTTTTTTTTCTTCTTGGGAAGTAACTTCTTAGTAAAAATTGATTCCTTAGAAGTTCCATTTTTCTTTGTAGCTCAATTACAGCACTTATGCTATATTGTTATTTATTTTTTTAATGTGACTAACTCTTTCACAAGTCTGAGAGGTTCGTTCCTAAAGTCAGAGACCATATCCAATTTATTATTTTATCTCCAGCATCTAGAAATGTGCTTGGCACAAAGTCTGGGATCAATGACTGCTATTTAAATGAATGAATAATTATTCATTAGTTTTTCAGGTCAAAATGTTTGGTTTCTTTTGTTTTGCTCTGTTTTGTACTCAGGGTTGTAACAAAGCTGAAGATGACTCTTGGTAAAGAGCCTTAGCCTGCCTGCAGTTCCCTCAGGGCAGTGAGGTGCACTTGAGAGGAAGCAAATCATTAACTTCCTCCATCCTGAGGCATCCTGACCTTGGCCTGGTGTTGTCTCCCTCACCCACCACCTGCTTCCCAGCTTGCACAAATAGTCAAGCCTGTTATTGTCCCCAACCTAAATAATATTTTCTTTTTTCTGATCACAAATTAATACATACATATCTGAGATCTAGGTCTTGTTCCTATTGGATTCTCTCT
Source organism: Macrotus californicus (assembly GCA_007922815.1). Lineage (NCBI taxonomy): Eukaryota > Metazoa > Chordata > Mammalia > Chiroptera > Phyllostomidae > Macrotus > Macrotus californicus. The sequence goes on from VMDR010030152.1 coordinate 4,589, forward strand.
ACCTACTTGGCTTCCAAACCTGAGTGTTTTGAAGAACAAACTATCTGAGAAAGATGGTACCTCCACTGTACCTGGTACCTAGTTTAATCATTCTCCCAAATTAATTTCCAATATCCCTGATAAATAATATTTCAGGTTCCACTTAAACCTATTCATTAGGACCTACTTTGTCACCTTCAAAAGTCCTTTTGAGTGAAATTCAGCGCTTAATGGCATTCTTCCTAATACTGAGCCAAAATATATTACATTTTAACTTGTTTGTGAAATGTTTTCACAGAGTTCATATTATAGATCTAAAGACAGCCTACTAACATGAGTAGGATTTTCTTATGTTATCTGGCATCTAGTGTATCTAAGGAGAGGGGAAGTAGCATGTCTTTAAAGTGTTCCTACATGCAGAGGGGAAATGAGAAGCACTTAATAGGCAACAAGATTTGGTAGGAGATAGAATCCTGAAAATCTTAGTCTTCGGTTACACTGAAGATAAGGAACCTCAGAGTAATAGCGTATATTGGATACACAAAGGTATGTGCAATTTTAATTTCCCTATAGCAAACAAAATTGCAATGCAAACATTACAAAATCTGGCAATGGTAAAAACTCATTATTAGACCACAAACAGAAAAGTAGGAAAATTTTTATAGAGATTTTTAAAATGAAGAAATAAAAAGACTCTGGGGAGGCAAAAGCTACATATTCTAACAACATTTGAATGGTTGAATAACAATATTTGAAAGTGAATAAATGAATTGGCATGTGAATGTATGATTGGAAGAAATGAGGCTGGAGGAATAGACGTAGAAGCAAAAGAGTTTCAGGCAGAGGCAAAAATCAAAACCAGGTTAACTTCTTTGAAAATACCTAATTATAGTGTCACAAGCTGCATGCAAAATTTTAAATATCACTTAGCATTTATGTCAGGCTGGGATTTTGATAAATTTCTTTAAGTTTACACAGGAAAATTTTAATTTTAATTTAGGTCATTATTTGTGTGTTTGTGTGTGTGAAGAGAAGAGGGAGAGAAATTTGTGACAACTTCATTCTTTCCATCAACTAAAGAAAATCACTCCCCTGTTGGTTGAGTGTCCTTCATTCAAGCTACTTTTGTGTGGCAACTTATTGACAAGGACGTTTAGTAGAAAGAGATCAAGCAGCCACAAGTCAAAAATAAAAATAGCAACCACATGTGTTGAGCATGTACTACTATTAGTCCATCTTGTGAAACCCTTTGCATCATCTCTTCCTCTTATCCAGCAAATAACCTATCAAAACTCTATCTAAACAACAACAACTCTATCAAAAAGGTATTATTGTTCCATGTCTGAAATTTTAAAACTGAGTTACAGAGAGATCGAGTAATGGGGCAACTGTCAAGGTCACAGTTATTAAGTGGTACAGCTGGAGTTCAAACTCTGGCACCCTTGGAGCGACAGCTTATAAGAGTAATGTGATGGTAGAATCACATCTTGGCAAAAGGATCAGGTCTATCCGCTTGAGATGTATGTTTTGTTTTGTTTTGTTTTTTTAGTTTCTACTCCTCTTACTATAACATTTAATATAAGTGTAGTAAAACTAAGAGAGTATAGATAAGGTGGTGGGCAAGGGAAAGTAAATATTACAATATTTTTTGCAGATGTTTGAGATTATTTTAAACAACTGATCGAAGGTTACTGGTTGCTTTTTATTGGACACAGTACAGGATGCCACAAAGCCTAGAGCTCAGAGAGGTGAGTGAGTAGCCCGATCTGTGTACAAGGCAGGAGCCTTCTCCCATCACTTGCCAAGCTCCCAGTATGACTGGCCTTGTGCTGTGTAGTGGGTCCTGCCTCTGTCACTGCAGCTTCAGAATGAGTGCTTTCTGGCTAAGCCTTATACAAATGTTAAAAGGCCACTGGGACTGTGTCATCAAAGAATCCAGGGTCAAAAATCCAAGGTTGAAAAAATCTAGTATTAAATGGTTCATATTCTGCTAATTCTAGAAAATGTTCTTTTCTCTTTAGGAACTGGTCTTATAAGAAGTATTTTTTCACCTTAAAAAAGTAAAGAAAAACGAAACATTCCAGTTAAATTGATGAAAAAAATACTCCCAGTTAAGAACAAGTCTGGCACAGTCTCTGGCGGGTAGAAAGGTCTCAGAAAATGTAGTTTGTGGGTTGGTAAAGGAGAAATGTCTCAACTCCATCCTGACATCGCAGAGTGAGGTCTGAAATAATGAAATGTGAGTTTTTATCCTTCCAGATTTCTTACTTTCCCAATTGTAAGGCATTAGCAATCAGAAGAAACAACTAATTTACTAATATACTTAGGAGGAAAAACTTACAGTAATTGAATGTAAATAATTTAGTTTAAAGACATTCAAGTCAGAAAACACAAGCACCTTAGAACTGGGAAAATAAGGGAAGTCATCTCCGAGGATTTAATTAAATTCCCCAAACTTTGGTGAAAGCATCATGGTTGGACCAGTGAAGAATGAAAAGATAAGTAAGACAGGCTCCAGGACTTTAATATTATAAATCCTTGAGTAATTGAAAAATGCATCCGTGCAGTTGTGGTGACTATTTCACCTGTTTCTTTAAAAAATCAATTTGTAAAAAAGTGAGAGTTTGCGTCCACCTGAAGCCCAAACAAAATGACAGATCCATAACTTCAATTGCAAAGGAGGTACAAAGGAATAGATAAACACACTGTTATCCCCAAATTGTAAAACCCATCTCCCATTTAGGTACACAGCTTATTAAACTTTTGGATGATTAAACCAAGAAAGAATTAGAAACAGCAGTTTTCTTTTGTTCCTGTAGCAAATCCCTAAGCACATTTTTATAGCCTGTCTGAAGCAATGGCTTAAATCCTAGTTTATCTCAACATTTTAGTTTCTCTGTCTGTCCATTTGTACACTCTGGTAAATATCCATCTTAATCACTGTTGAAGATAAACTACTTGCACCCCCATCTTATTATGCATAAGAAATTCCAGATATTGCAACAAATAAAAAGAAAAAAAAAGGTGTTAAGTACAATAATGGTGCGTTAGATATTGTACAATGGAGATCTAAACCATTAACAAGCAAATGGAATATAAACAAATCAATAACAGAACCTATAAAAGCATAAAGAGCAGGACATTAGCATTTAAAGAATGTTCCTGTCATTGCATTACTGGAATCTACGATGAATATGCACTCCAGGGAGCAGTCAATTTACTTTTATTGCTGTTGTTAAGGGCTGACTGCTCTGGGCGACACATTCAGAAGAGGCAAAAGGAGGGAGCAGAACCACGTCTCCAGTCATCTGGTGACCAGTGTTGTTAAGGGAAGTTGCAAAGATCACAGCAGCGGCTGTACAAGGTGCCACACATTTCAGGAAACCTCAGGGAAGATCCAGAAATTCTTGACTATCTGTGCATAAAGTGTTCATGGCTCTGAAGACTGCTAAGTGTTTCCCAAGCATTTATTCTATGCATCTTAACCCCCATTGTGATGGAAGTGGAATCTGTAGTTAAAGAATATTAATGCAGTAAGGCCACAGTAAGATAAGGTGAGTTTTTGAGAAGACTTACCTGACTAGATAGTATAGCAAGCAAAGAAATATCATAGTCTGTAATTTTCATTCTTATCTCCTATTAATGGCTTCCTTAATCTTTGACTTCTTTTTTTTTCTTTTGTTTTGTTTTATGAGCTATTTGGCTGGTTGGAAGTTTTAAGAAAAACACATATGCTACTTTTTAAGTATCCTGTGTTCCAGGTAGTCCTGTTGGAGTAATGGTACTTTTCATGAAGCTTTAACAAAGGGTTTATGACCACAAAGTTCCTGCTGGATTCTGTTATCTGCCTTTGAAACACAGGTATATTAGTAGCTTGGATGGCCAAGCAGAATACCACACATGTCCCACATCAAGGTGCCATCAGGGTTGGTTTCTGATGAGACAGCTCTTCCTGGTTTGTAGTTGGCCCCCTTCTCATTGTGTCCTTACACAGTCTATTGTCTCCGTATTCATAGAGATAGCTCTGGTATCTCTTTCTCTTTTAATAAAGGCACCAGTCCTATCAAATCATAGCTCCACCCTTAGGACCTCAAATAATCTTAATTACTTCCCGAAAAGCTCTCTCTCCAAAGGTAGGCACATTGTGGGTTTGGGCTTCAGTGTAAATTTTGAGGAGATACCATTCGGTCCATAACTCAGGGACTACCAGTTCAGCCAATTCTATGAAATACTTTTTCTCAAACTTGATTGTGAGGGTTGAGGACGTTTGTGTCAACCCCTTTTAAATGTTTTCAAAGGAAATTCTTGACCAAGAAAATGAAGCTGTATACTAACAAATAACTCTATTGTTTTAGAACATTCTTTTTTTAAAAAAGATTTTATTTATTCATTTTTAGACAGAGGGGAAGGGAGGGAGAAAGAGAAGGAGAGAAACATCAATGTGTGGTTGCCTCTTGCATGCCCCCTACTGGGGGCCTGGCCCATGATCCAGGCATGTGCCCTGACTGGGAATTGAACTTGGTGACCCTTTGGTTCATAGGCTGGCACTCAGTTCACTGAGCCACACCAGCCAGGGCTCAGCACATTCTTGAGTTCGCTCACTGGTCAAAGAGCTCCTTTATCTTGCCTTCAAGCCATGGTAGTGAAATCCACTTTTATCGTTTCTATTTTTCAATGTCTAAACCTGGCCACCCTAGTATTGACTTGTAACCCCTGTCTGAGACAAAGTAGCTGGCAGATCACTATGTGGCCATCTCTGTTTGCTCAGTGTATTAGTCACCTCCTGTAACACACACTGTGGTCTTCCCTTTCCCTTCCTTTAGGGCAAACAACAGGACTAAACTGCAAAGACATGCAGAGTGATGAGAGGAGCCTGTTGATCAAGCTGCCTGTGCCACAGAGCTGCCGAGTCTGAGTCTGTGGCTCTGGATTCTTCGGAGCTGCCTTTTCTTTTTGACAGTCTTCTGGCTGTTTGGCACAATATTTATCTTGCAAAATTGCTCCTGTTTACATCAAAACAAGTGAACAACAGGAAAGAACCCAGTTTGAAAGAAAATGACAGGAACCGATCCCACTCACAGTAAACATAGGGGGTCGCACTTCTGGTTGCGTTTCTGGAGGCAGTCCTTGGAAACTTCCAGAAACAGGTGGTGTTTTACGCTGGTTTGTGTGGCCTCCTCCTTTTGGTTCTGCTCTTTGCCCCTTTTCCACACTTTCCAGTTGCCACCATGTTCACTGTTTACTTTATACTCTTTTTTGCTCTGCAAAACCAATATCTGAAAATTACTCAGTCCTATAATTCAATCATTTACCCATTCTTATATTATTATGAGTGCTTTCTATGTGCTAGACATTGTTCATTGCTGAGACACAACAGGCAAAAATTTTGCCCAACATTAAGTTAATTGGACATATATTATGTACCAGGCCCTCTGTTTACTGTGTTAACATGTATTTTCTCATATAAAGTTCTCAACCATCTAAAATGTTGGATCTAGAATTACTTGTATTTTCTGATTGAGAAAGTGAGGCTTAGCATGGGTATATGATTTGACCAATGGGAGAGCTAGATTGGTATCAGGGTCATTTAAATCTATAGAACAAATTATTAATAAGTGGGTTCTAAGGAATAATTACTAAGAAAATTAAATGACAGTATTTTCCTAAATTATTTCTTATTTTTAAAGATTTTATTTATTTACTTTTAGAGAGAGGAGAAATGAGGGAGAAAGAGAGGGAGAGAAACATCGATACGAGAGGGAAGCATTGATCTGTTACCTTACACACCCCATCTGGGAACCCCGGCACCTGCCCTGATCAGGAGTCAAACCAGTAATCTTTTGCTTTGCAGGACTAAGCCCAACCAAATGAGCCACACTGGTCAGGCCCTGAATTATTTATTCTTTAACATGTGACAAATCCTAAATCAAAGGAATGGATTTGACGTGGTTAACTTTAGACACCGGCATCCTGAAAGACTGGATTTGGGGCAGAATATGATGGAGAGAAATGCATACCTTAAGCCTCTGAAAAGACAATACATGGCCTATGGTGTTAATTGTAATTTAGTCCTACAAAGCTCTCAAAAGAGGTGTTACCCTTAGAACATGCCTGACCCCACCCTTCCTCAGGGATTGGTGTCATAACAGTTATGTGGCTGTTTTGCCGTCCTCCAGTGAAGGATAGCCAGAGGGCCAAAAGGTTTGGTTCCGATAAAAACTGTGTTGCAAACATTATCAAATAAACAGCTGGAACTATGATCTAAGCCTTGGAGGAAGGTCTAAATGGCAGATAAACATGTGTGAGTTTTCTGGAAACAGAAAATAAATAAAGCCCTGAGGCGAACTTGACACTGTGTTGAGTACAAGGAACGGAGACATCAGTGAGTCAGGGGATATTTCTGATATTTTTGTATCAACTCTACTTTCCTCTGTGATAGATTGTCAAAAGTTAAAGACATTCTCTTAAAATGCTTTGTAAATTATACAGTACTACACACATGTTAATTTTTAGTGATAAATGACAAAAACATTGGCTGTTACATGATTGTGAAGGAATGTAATGAGGGGACATCGGAAAGACACCGCGGGTGACACAGAAGCTTTCCCTTTCTGCTTGCCGTCTGCCTTTGCTTCCAGCTGGAGTGAGCCCTCTGCCTTTAGGGGATCCAGGACGATCATTTTGGGTTGTCCTGATAATCCCGGATGATCTCCCTGTTTTAAAATCTAATCGCATCTACAATAGCCCTTTTGTCAAATGACATAGTCACAGGTTCCTGGGATTAGATTATAGACATATTGGGGGGCATTATTCTTCCTACGTCAGATTTTATTCAAAGTGAACAAGTTTATTGAAGGTTCTTGTTTATTTTCATTGTTGACACTACTGCAGATGTCCCTATTCCTCCCGTCCTTTCCCACTCCTCCCAGTCCCCTCCCCCTCTTCCCTCCGTTCTCACAGGGGATAGTGATCTCATTTGTGTTTTAAATTTATGTAAAAGATGATGCTTTATTTATTATGAATTAAAAGAAACTTAACAACTGTCTACTTTCAGGTCTCTATCTTCTATGCAATGACTCTGGGAGTGAGGATTCGGCAAAAAAAAAGCTCACGGTATTGGGGTGAGGGGGTGCCATGCTCTCTGGCCATTGTGCACCCTCCCCTGGCCTGGCAAGTGATGGGCATGGTCAGACGTTAGTGTCAGCTTGTCTAGAGACTGGCTAATGAGGGGGACAGACGGTGAGTCATGAAGAACCCGCCTCGCCTGCGTCCGGGGCTGTCAACTGTGGATCTGCCGGTACCCTTTAGACGAATTGGGGAAATGCTGTGCCTCCGCTCCTGTGTGTAAATTGGCCTTGTCACATTTTTGACGGAGACCTTAACCAAGACAAGAATTGGAGAGGCTAAGCTTTTTGCTTATAGTTGACAACTTGTACAATTTTTCATTTTTAGTTTAAATATTGAGGAACTACATGATTTCTGTCATATTATAAATATTAATATCTTTAAATAAAATTGCAGTATTAATTCTTAAAATATATCCAATGGATCCTACCATAATTACTATAAACTCACAGTGATCTCTTCAAAAACAAATGAATATGCTATATGTCAACATTTAATTTTATATTTAACTATTTCTCTTTCAATCATATTTCCATGACTATTCCTATTAGAATTTTATTCCAAATATATTTTATGCTTAAAAGCTTACTCAAACCATTAAATATGTATAACAAACATTTCAGAAGGTAATTCCTCTGACCATAGATTCTAAATGTTAGGTAAAGATGTATTCTGTATCACCACAGTCATTATTAATAAGCATTTGGTCCAAATACCATAATATAGTAGATGTCATAGATAAGTTTTATACATTAAATAGTAAAAACACTGTTGGACATGCAGCTCTTAATAAG
>VMDR010030153.1:0-12477 GCA_007922815.1 Macrotus californicus
CGAAACCATAAAAGTCCTAGAAGAAAACATAGGCAGCAAAATCTTGGACATTGCTCATAGCAATTTCCTATCAGATATACCTCCCCAGGGAAGGGAAATAAACAAAAATAAATAAACTAATGGACTATATCAAACTAAAAAAGTTTTTCCTTTGCACAGCAAAGGAAATCATCCACAAAATTAAAAGACAACCCAGACAATGTAAGAACATATTCACAGATACATTAATAAGGGGTTAATATACAAATAATTTATAAAGTACTTACAAAACTCAACACCAAAAAAACAAATAACCCAATTTAAAAAATGGGCAAAGGACGTGAATAGATACTTTTCCAAGGAGGACATACAGATGGCCAATAGACATATGAAAAGATGCTCAACATCACTAATCATTAGAGAGTACAAATTAAAACCACAATGAGATACCATCTCATACCTTTCAGAATGGCCATCATTAATAAATCAACAAATAACAATTGCTGATGAGGATGTGGAGAAAGGGGAACCCTTTTGCCCTTTTGGTGGGAACGCAGACTGGTGTAGTCACTGTGAAAGGCAGTATGGAGATACTTCAAAAGGTTCAAAATGGATCCTCCTTTTGAACCAGTGATTCCACTTCTGGGAATATATCTGAAGAAACCCAAAACACTAATTCAAAAGAACACAGGCACCCCTATGTTCATTGTAGTGTTATTTACAATCGCCAATATATGGAAGCAGCCCAACTGTCCATCAATATATGAGTGGATAAAACAACTATGGCACATTTACACAGTGGAATACTACTCAGCCACGAAAAAAGAAAAATTTACCCTTTATGATAGTATGGATGAACTTGGAGAACATTATGCTAAGTGAACTAAGACAGTCAGAGAAAAACAAATACCATATGATTTCACTCGTTGGTGCAATCTAGTGAACAAACTGAACTAACAAGGAAAATGGGGACACACTCATGGAAAGCAGGATGACAGCTAGTGTTGGTAGGGAGGTTAGGGGATGGAGGGATTGAGGAAAAAGGAAAAAGGACTCATGGATGTGGACAACAGTATGGTGATCGCTGGGGGGAGTTGGGGATAAGGAGACTAAATGATAACAGAAAAAATACAACAAAGATAAAATTAAAAAATAAAGACCTAAGGAAAAAAAAAAAAAAGAAAGAAGCCAGTCAGAGAAACACAAGTGCCATGTAATTTCACTAATATGTGGATTCTAATTAACAAGATAAACAGACAAACAAAATAGAAACAGACTCATAGATACAGAGAAGAGACTGTCAGCTGTCAGAGGGAGAAATGTTAGGGCTGGGTGAAAAAGGTGAAGGGATTAAGCAGAAAAACAAAACAAAACAGACAACAGTATGGTGATTACCGGAGAGAAAGGGAGGTTGTGGGAGGTACAAGAGAGTAAAGAGGAGGGGGTAAATGGTGATGGAAGGAAACTTGACTTGGGGTGGTGAATGCACAAAACAATATAGAAATGATATACTTTTTTAAAAAAGAAGAATAAAAGATATTGAAAAGAGTTCCATAATAATCTGGAAGTTCCTTCATTTTGAATGTTGGAGATTCTACCAAAGATGAGATTATTCCAGGAGAGGAGCTAACAGTGAACTGGCCTAGTCCTGTTTGACACTGGCCTGAAGCAGTTAGAAGTTATTTCCCCATTCCAGGGAATAAGTCCTCGCTTAATAGTAGGTACAGTGAGCAAGCACACATTGCTATAACCTGTACCTACAGAAAGACAAGAACATAGAAGCAGTGAGTCATATAAATATATGAGACAGCCTCTAGGAAAGCCAAAATATATGGAAGTGTAACACCTACCATTACTAGACAGTTCTAACACTCATTAAACTGCAGCATTATGTAAGAATGATGCTTATTTGGCCTACACTCATGGAATAACACAATCCTAGTCAGTTCAGGTTATAGATTTATATCACTAACAATACCCAAGGGAGTTTTATTTTTAATGTAAGACATCAGAAAATAAGAATTGAGAATAACTAAAGACCTACCCTATAGATAAATAATATTATGTATGTAGAGAAAAACAGTCTCTCCTTTGCCCTACCCTCCCTCTGCCCCAGTAAACATAGGAGAGAAAGTTGAGGCTCACCGAGATGGAGACGGCTGGATCCCAGAAGAAAGCAGGCATACTGCTGAGGTCTCATGGGGCACTCCCAAATATTCTGTAATACTCCAGCAGGATGGAAGAAAACATTTCCTTGTCTGTTCTAGGGGCAGAGCAACTTTTACTCCCTACCAGAAATTTCTGCTCAAGCATGGGAGAAAGGAAAAAGAGGAAAAGACCACAGTCCCTTTTAGAAGGAGTTGTTGATTCTATTGAGTATTATGAAATTATTCTTTTTGTCACACAAAAATAGTCATATCAGCAATTTCATACAGCTCGACATAGTGCATTCTGCCTGTACTTTTGGGAGGAGGTGGCTTTTTTCTCTGCTCCTTTTGGTGGAAGGAAGGTGCCACTTTCACACTAGGTCCAAAGTAAGTATTTCCCAGTGTGCATAACACTATTAAACAAGCCCCCTGATGCAGAGCCTGGGGGTTTAGCTCTCCTCTCTTCCATGACACACCAGCACCATTTACTAACGCTTAATTTGGGGAACGAGAATGTTTAAGTCAAACCAAGAAGTTGGCATTTCTTTGTATTTTTCTCTAACCTGTATATCACTTTGTTTTAAATGTAAATTGTCAGTTTACTTTATTATTTGAATTAAGATGACCCTTCACAGTTTTAAATATAAGAGACTAGATTCTATGTTCTCTCCAAACTCTTCTCCAACTAAAGAAAGCCAGAAGAGGTGTCACTGCCCACCTGACACTGCGCTCCTGAGACAGAGAGACGTGAGGGAGAGCTGACTGTCTCATACCCTTGGTTAGCCCGCTAACCTAATACAGTGATTCACAGCCACATTGGCCATAACTGTCCCTTAGAGGAAATAAAGCTGGTCACTGAAATAAGATGTACTTGGCATCACTGTTTTTATTGTTTCTGTCTTCATAGCAAAAAGTTTGAAAGGAAGCGATTCCCTAGGCTCTGAGGGAATCCTTGGGATAAATATCATCCAAGAAGTACCTGCAGGAGAGCTGTGTATTTCACATTTATTAATGACATTCCACTGGCCCCTCAGCTTGGTATCCGTCCCCAAGGTACCACTACTTTACGTGGCTGCTCCAAAGGAAAACCCATCCATTATAACAGACTCTCTGCAGGCTAACCTACCTTCTGCTTACCCAAAGGCAAAGATCTCACAAGATCCAGGGCAAGCATGTTTCTAGAAGATTCAGCACACATTCCTTCAGGACTTCTTGGTTTGCCATGGATTCTTACAACCTAGACAGCAAGAACTGGGAGAAGAAAGTTTGGTGGGAGCTGACAAGAGAATTTAATGAAAGTTCTTACAGCAAAGAGGATTTGTATGCAAATAGAATAAAAAGAATGAAGCCCTCTGAAAACCAGATGAACAACAGTATAAAATGTAGGGTCAGAAGCAGAGCCAAAGAAGTTTCCCTTTTAAATACTGAGAAGATAAACATGATGCAGCTGGTTGGGTTGACTTGTCTTTCTTCAGAGGGTTTTTTGTTCCACTTTCAGCATTGTTCCAGCCCCTTCCTACTCCAAAGAGCAAAGTAAAACGTAATTGTTGCTCTTTATATACCTCTCCTAGAATCTATTACTTATTTATATGGGAACTGTCTTTAAAGCTTTATGAAACATGTTATTAAAATGTCTTTTTTCAGCCTTGAAGAATAGAATATTGTAATAAAAGATCTGGTATTGATAAACATAAAAAATCCCCCAAAACAAATGCATAAAACACAAATAAGCATTCTAAATGCACTGTTGAGTGAAATGAATTTTCATTCCCTTAAAAAAAAGAGTTCAGCTTTCTCAGACGATGAAAATTAAGAGTATTTATTACAAATTACATTCATCTTCACTAGAAAGTTTAAGTTCAGAGAAATAAGATACTGTTGGAGTTGAGTAGAGCAGTGATTATCCCTGTTCCCAGTAGATTTGTCTTATGAAATTGTAAGGATCTCATGATATATTTATGTTATCAAGTCTCTAAACCCTTCAATGTCATTAAACTGAAAGACTGGTGAAATAAATTTTGTTTCCTGACTTCTGTTACTGTTGGTGGGAGGGTGCTGCTGATGAATTCACATACAGAGTTAACGACATCAGGTTGAATATGTGAAGTACATACTGCATTGCTCCAAAGTGAACAGCGCCCAAACCTCCCTTCCATTTTCATTTTTTCTGACTCACTAACCAGGTATACCTCTGGCTATGAAAGCAAATGGTTACATTAAGAGGTGAGTGGATTTGACTTAGCATAACCGACTAAAAAAGCAACACAAGTTCATGTGACTTATTTCATCTTTGTGATTGAATAACAGCATTTGGACATTCTTAGATTTGCTGTTCATTTGCTCTCATACTGCTTTTGATTGGTTCTGAGTCAACACTGGAAATACTAGAAACCCTTTTGGGAGTAGTTAAAAATTTCCCTCTGTACAGAGACATGGGTCAGAAAATGCATGAATGGGCAGACCCTCATTCAAGATAATTTTTAGGAAGTTAATGACTCCACAAAGCCTCAAGTCAAAACTCCTGATGCTAGAGAAGCTGGCCATCAAAGAGGTGAGTTGCTGGGAATTTTTTCTAGTCGGGGAGCCCCATAGTGAGAAACCAAGAGGTGACTCAATCAAACACTCTGTGTTGTATAAGGAGAACAAAAGGAAGACATGTCCTTTCTCTGCGCTTTGATTGTTAGGTAAGAGGATTGTTACTGATCATCTCAGCCCTGAAGCCCTGAGACCAGGAAGAATTATGCAACTGATAAGGAAATTCTCCATCCTACCCCAAGTTCTCACATATTTTGACAATAAAATTGTATCATGAATGTGATGTGAATAGAACTCCTTTTTGTGATTTTGAAAAGCCCAACCAATACAACTGCCAAGATATGTGGTAGGATGTCCCACTGGGGTTATTCACTGCCTGCTAGAACGCTGACCTTTCTCTTCCTTGTGGCTTCACAACAAAGATGGCACCACCCACATGCCAGCTCTCATCCTGGATACTGATTGTCTTTATTGCAGACACATCTTGTTTGCCTCTTAATGTTAATATGGAAGTAGGTAATTTCTGGGTAGCTGAACTCTGAAATGAGTAATCTGGAAACTTGGAAAATACGTGCTAACAAAGTTTGCTCAATTAAAGTCTGTGAGGGTAGGAAATTGCAAGTCAATTAGAACTTGGACAGACTCCTAGAATTTTCTAGCTGTCCTTTAGTGCAGTGCTTTTTGAAAGAATATTAGTCACCAAAGTCACACAGGTCACAGGAAATAGAAATACCATGAGATCCATAAAGGTGAGGTCTAAATAGAATTAAGGACAACACCATGCCACCGCCCAGCACACACATTGGTGCTCATGTACACTGGTATATACCCCCTCACATCCATAGCAAGGGCTCATACCCTGATATGTAAGAATATGATGAAGTAAGGGTTGCTTATGATTTGGAAAGGAAAAATAAAGAGGCTTGAAGGCCAAAGTCTTAAAGAAAATGGATAATTATTTTTCTAGGATGAATTTCTTAATGCAAGGGATTAGACAAGATTCTATAATTTCTCATTTCTGGAACTCTCATTTCTGGTAGTTTTGAGGAAATTTTTAAGTAAGGGTTAGGGGAAGCCAAGCAGTTTTCTCAGGTAGATTATGGAGAAAATATTTTCTGTCTTAAAAAAAAAAAATGTTCTCTGAAAAGTGGTATTAGATAACATGTACTTGCTTAGGCACAAAACTCTGTACCACCTGGAGCTGTTTGCTCATGAGTAACTCTAACAGCAGCAGTAATAGTAACAAGAAGCTCAGAGCTTCAAGTTAGGCCATCACCTGAAGTCATACCTTGTGATTCCACATATCCCCCAATCTGCTGCCATCTCTCAGATCACCCAGATTCCTCCAAATCCTCCCATTATGCCCTCTGGAATTATGGCCCTCTCAGCAGAATCTCCTGCATCTTCAAACACTTGGCCACCTGTTTTCTTCACCACATTTTTCTAATGAAAACATGGTTCCCTCTGAACTCACTGTCCTTCCTGGGGCTATCTCAAGTGGTCTGCTTTTTTTCCCCACATGTCTTCTACCACTAGACTTGGAGGTGGAGGAAAATGGTCTCCTTGAGTCTCATTGTCTCATACACACATTATATCTCTCTTTTTCACTAATGCCCTTCTTTAAAGTTCTGACATTAGACTCTGCTACCTGACTACACTAGACCTTATCCTTCTAGTTATGCATATTCTTTGGGGTTACTCTCACTTATTGAAGACTTTATTTTCAGATTCACTATTACCCTCATTTGGTATCATTTTTGGTGATTTTAATAGCAATGTATGTAAATAATTCTTCTGATATCCAGACCTCTGAATTCACCAACCTCTTCCTTCACTATAACTCAGCTACCCACTGCCATGCAGCACCTTGACATTGTCATTACCAATACCTGCATCCCATCACAATCTCAATTTCAATTTTTCTATTATCTGATCATCTTACAACATCAAAAAATTTAAGACTCAATAACATTCATAGTCCATTAAACCACCTACCTTTTCAATATTCCTCACCCATTCCATGTCCTACTTTCTCTCATCACCTAATTTATATTACCTGCTGCACAATTACAGTCATTCCTTAGCATCCATCATCAACTCCTTAACCCCTCTCTCTTCTGTTGTATCTGCTTGGCATAATCCCAAACCTAGTTAAAGGTTATCTAGTTATCTGCCAAATGCAATCACCTATATGACTATACCTTGTAGCTGAAGATGGCTAAAAAACACAACCATCTTTACTAGTCTCTCCTCAAATTCATGAACTCCAATGCACATAGATCCTTTCCTGATACCTGGCTATATTGTTAAGTTTTCTCTGTCCATTCATCCTCATGTATGCCAAACAGGACCAGGTTGCTAGAAGAAATTGCTTTCTTTAGCTATCTGGGCGTGAAGGTAGTGCTCAATGGCAACCAGAATCCTTGGCCAGATTGCCTCCTGCCCCAATAAATTTGTCCAGGGCTCCAAATGCCTTTTTAATTACCTAAGTGTGCCACTGAAATATTCTTTTTAAATGTGTGCTTTGGCTTAAAAAATTGGAGGAAACTATCTTGGAAGAAAATTCGCACTTCTTTCTCCTTAAATCCTCAATATCGCCTTTGCCATTCTTGTATTCAATTTTTTACTTTCTTCCTATTTAATTGATGAAAGCTGAGTCAATCAAAATAAAAAAGCCTGCATAATTTCCCATCCCCACATTTATCAACCTACTTTCTCTCCTGTTCTATGAATATTGTCCACCTTCCTCACTAACAGTAATCCCTTTTCTTGTGACCTAGATAGATACTTTCACTCTCATCTGCTCAAGGCATTTGAGACAATTCGCAACTTTCCCTCACCTCCACCAGCTCTCATCTCTCCTTAGTTAATTATCTCCATATCCAATACACCAATAAGATGTTAATTCTCATATCTCAAATATAAACAAAAAATGACTTCACTTTCCCATCCACTTACTACCCATTTATCTACTTTACTTCAATCAAAATTCATAAAAGTCTATACTCTTGTCTGTAATTTCTCTCTTCCTAATATCTTGAATCCCACTAAAATGCTCTTATAGAAATTACCAATGGCAGTTTTAATGCTAAATCCAGTGGTCAATTCTCATTCTTCATCTTAATTGACCTACACAAGGGTGTCAAATTCATTTTCATTGGGGGCCACATCAGCCTCGTGGTTGCCTTGAAAGGGCCGAATGTAATTTTAGGCCTGTATAAATGTAACCACTCCTTAACAGTTAAGTGAAAGCTCAGCACTGCTGTTGGGTGGAAACAAGGTGCTGAGCTGGATAAAACAAGGTGGAAGGCCAGATTCAGCCCATGGGCCTTGAGTTTGCCACCTGTGACCTACAACATTTGACCAAGTAGAAATGTGTTTCTTCTTGAAACTCATTCTGAACTTGATTTGAACACTATTCTCTGTTAACTTCCCTCCAGTACACCATCTCAGTCTCTATCTTTTTTCCATGGCCTCCAAAGTTAGATAGACTCAGGCCCTGAGGCCCTCTTTTCTGTATTCATTCAGACCCTAGATCATCTAATCTGAAAGCATCCTTAAGCTTTAAAGTGCCTACCAATCACCTGGGGATCATGATAAAATGTCAATACTGGTTCAATAGTTCTGAGGCAGGTTCTGAGATTTCTAATAACCTCTCAGATGATGTTAAGTGCTGCAAGTAGCAGGATCTAGTTCACTCTCATGGCACAAACAGACTCTACATGTTGATGACTTTTATACTGTATTTCTGTCTCCATTCTGAACCTCTCTCCTGAAATTCTGCTCCATATATTAAAACAATTCACTTGACATTCCACTTGGATGTCTGAAACTTAACATGTCTAAGGATTCTGAATCCAGAACATGTCTTCAGTTTTGCCTCCCAGCCCAACCAGCTTCTCTTTCAGTCTTCCCAATTTTAGAAAATAACAACTTTATCCTTAAAACTTCTCAGACCAAAAACTTTAGCATCTTCCTTGAGTTTTATCCTTCTTTCCCACTCTATATCCAATTCATCATCAAATTCTGTTGCTGCTATCTTCAAGATACATGCAGAGTCCAGCCATGTCTCAGCTACCCTATTTTTGCCACCATGGTCCAAGCTATCATGGTGTCTCACTAGGACTATTGCAGGACTCCTAACTGGAATCCTCACTTTTATACTCTTCAGCAGCAGGATTACCTTGATAGAATATAATTCTAATTACTTCACTTCTTACTCAAAACTCTCCAACAGTTTCCTGATTCAGAGAAAAGCTAGTGTTCTTACAGAAGCCCATATCACCTGCCTATTCCTCCCTCCACCCCTCTTTAACCCTATGATTCTATTTCCCCTGTAGTCCAGACACAGAACCTCCTCACTATCCCTCCAACATACCAAGCCTGACTCTGCCTTTGCTTTTGCTCTTGCATTTACTTCAAATACTCCTCAAGATACCCACATAACTTACTTCCTCACTTCATTCAGGTCTGCTCAGTTGGCACCCTAATAATGAGAATTTTTCTGATTTTGCTATGTAAAAGAATCCCTCTAAATCTCTGCTTTATTTTTCTCCTTAATTATTATTTGTCACTTAACATAGTTTAACCATTTTTTTGTTTAATTTTCTGTCCTCACCACTAGATGGTAAGCCCCATGAGACTGAGGACTTCGCCTTTTTTTGTATACTGCTGTATCCAAGTACCTAGAACACATAGAGGCACTCCACAATGTGTTGAACTTTTGGTTAAGGATTCTTACTTGATGTTACCACCATTTTTTAAATCAGTGCCTCTAACATAGCCTCAGGTGCCAGGCATCACCCTATTATTCCTGTCCTCAGTTAATAAACTTCAGTGTCCCCGGTCAAAGTACAGCCGAGCTCCACTGGTTTTTTGAGCACCACAGCTTTTTCAACCCACCTTGAAAGCCCATTCCATAAGGTCAGTGGGCTACACAATAGAATCACCTAAGGAGCCATTTAGGTTATCAATAATCTAATCTTATTCTCCGAAGATTCTTCTTTAACTGTTTTGGGATGGGGCCTTGTGTTCATCTGTGTTTTCTCAAGTTCTCCAAATTTTCCTAATGTTCACTCAGGCTTCCAAACCACGGCCCTTCTGCTTCAACAAAATACCACCAACTAGGTGGCTTAAACAACAGAAATGTATTTCTCACACTTCTGAAGTCTTAGAAGTTTAAGATCAAGGTGCCAGTAGATCTGGTATTTGGAAAAAAGTTGGCTTCCTGGTTATAAGCAGCAGTCATCTCAGTACAACTTCACAAAAAATGGGGCAGAGAGCACTCTGGGATCTCTTTTATAAGGGCACTAAATACACTTATGAGAGCTCTACTCTTATGATCTCATCACCTCTTGAAGGCTCCACCTCCTAATACCATCACATTACAATTGGGGTTTTAACACATAAATGTGGGGGCGACAAACATATTCAGCATGTCTACAGCAATCACTTTGACCTCAGAAGAATAGTCTAGGTCAGGAGTATCAAACTCATTTTCACCGGGCGCCAATCAGCCCCGCGGTTGCCTTCAAAGGGCCAAAATAATTTTAGGACTGTATAAATGTAACTACTCCTTAACTGTTAAGGAATTGAAATTACATTTGACCCTTTGAAGGAAACTGTGAGGCTGATGTGGCCCCTGGTGAGAATGAGTTTGACACCCCTAGTCTAGATCAATGAGTTTTTTAAAATTTAATGTGGATAAGAATCATCTGGACAAGTTGTTAAAATGGTTTCCTGGGCAAATCCTCAATGATTCTAATTCAGCATATTTGGGGAAGGGAAACATGAGCTTCTATTTCCAATAAGCTTATAGCAATGCAAAATGCTGCAGGCCCCACTGATCCAGGTTCTTTCAGGATGGCAAATGTCTCCAGAAGCAGAGATTGTTTCATTCTCTTGTCTCAGAATAAGTACCCCCCACCTTGAACAGTGAGGAGAGAGGTAATTTTCTTTTTTTTTTTTTTTGGAAGGCTTGACTCTGAATAGTGCACTGATTTAGTACTTAAGTGTTTATCTAATTCCTACTCTGTACAAAGCACTGTGTTGGCACTGGAGAATCCAGCAGTGTGCTCTTATCATAGCAAAGTTAATCACCTGTTTCAAACTGTTTTTCTGATTTTTTCCAAGGATCAACAGCCAGCTTGTGGGATTATTCCAGAGTTCTCCAGATATAAATATAGATTAGGATTCAATGGGAAGCTAGATATGCCTTCATAGATCCCTGCAGCTACTGAATAGTTTGTCCATGAGCTTTCCTTTTACAAGACAAAATGTAGGTATTGTCTTCCATAAGCACACCCTAAAGGATGGCAGCTGGAAACAACTGTCGATATCCAAATGTTTTCCAGCCAATGGTGAAGATTTCTCATGCCATTTCCTTGTGGAATAGGTTTTAGGCCAACCTTCCCCAAGACAGAATGTAAGTGGCACAAGGAAATGTAGGATTGCATGGCCAAGTAAACTGAGAAATGTTGCATGTGATATTCTACTCTTGAACAGTCAAAAATGCATCTTGGCATCCTAAAGGCTCTGAGAAGCTCTGTAGTAGCCTATGACACCCACTAAACATATTGAAAAACTACTGATATACCTTTATAAACTTTGGGCTGTGTTAGACAGAATGACATTCGTAAAGGCCATTAGTAATCAATGACAGAGCCACAAGCTGGAATCTGGGTAGTGCACCACCTTTATCCTGTGGTGATCATTGTTTTCCTCAGGAAATTTTCTGCAGTTTGAGACCCCATGGGAGGGTAGAACAGGCTGGCAAGTTCTCTAAAGAGGAAAGCATAACAAGGAGTGCTTCTCTGACTCTCTGAGGTAAATTGTCAGATGACTTCCCTCTGAGTAGAAATGAGTCTAAACTTTCCAATGGCTCAAAATCCAGGCACAAGATGTGATTTCTGGAAAGACCTATAACTTCTCTGAGCCTCATGGTTATTAGAACTTCCTTCACAGGAATTGTATGAGGAACAAAGTGAGAATTATATAGAAAAAGCACCTGGCCCATAGTCAAAGAATGTCTCAGGAGGTGAGTCACTTTGAAGGTGAAAGAACAGAAATACTGAAACCACAGGAATTAGTGTTAAACTGGAGGACAACTTCCAGATCAACTAAGACAACCTGTTGACCTGCTCATCAGTGAAATAACCGTTACTGGTAAAAATGATCAAAGAACCACTTAAACACTCTAGATACCGTCCTCATGACATACAGCAATGAAGAAACATTAATTCAAGAAAATATAGTAAATCTTAGCAAGAACAGCAAAAACCCTTTAGCTTTTTAAAAGGCTTTAGTCATGTTAGCCATAACATACTCCTTTTTCCCTCTCCTAGCTCAGTGTGACAACAGCTCTAAGGAGGTGAGGGCCAAGAAGGGAGGGTTCCCAATTCTCCCAGTTCACAGTCTAAGTCTTAGGCAAAATCTCCCTAGGGGTGCAGGCCAACAGCACTTCTCATTCCCACACCCTGAGCTGCACAGGCTAAATTCCAGATGAATGCAATGGAGAGCTAAGGGGCTCTTTCCTCCACGCAGTCCCTGTTATAGAGCACAGGCTTATCCCAGGTGTGGCAGACCAAGAATATTGGGGCCCCCATTGTCTTACTCCAGCCCATTCATAGAGTGAAAGTTCTGTTAGGAAAGGCAAGCTTGAAAGACCAGAGTCTACTACCCCTGTCCAACACTGTGCAATAAAAGTTGAGAGTTGCTCCGAGTGAAGTGGGAAGCTGTACTTGCCCTCAGCTCCAGACCAACAGCTCAGAGATTTTGCCCAGGTAGATAGACATACTATAAGGACAGAGAGCTCTCC
>VMDR010030154.1:0-12478 GCA_007922815.1 Macrotus californicus
TACTACGAATTTATGCAAGTAAAAATTTAATTTTATTAGCTAACGAATTATTTTGTTCCTTAAAACATCTAGATCAACCCTGGCCAGGTGGATCAGTTGGTTGGAGGGTCGTTCCACACAGCAAAAGTCTGCAGGTTCAATTCCCAGTCAAGGCACATACCTAGGTTGCAGGTTCAATCCCTGGTTGGGCAGCATGTGGGAGGCAACAAATCAGTGTTTCTCTCTCTAAACTAAACAAACATATCCTCGAGTGAGGATTTTTTTTAAAGTCTAAATCATAATTTAGAGTATGTTCTTGATCTTTATGATTGAGAATGTGTTTGAAATGTATTTCCCAGAGAAAATCTCAGTGGATGCACATCATCAACTCTTTTTCTCCACTTGGAAAGCACAGCTTTCTTATGAAGGAGCCTGGGTTAAGTTAAGGAAGGTATCAGCGAAGTGGTGGAGATAGCTGTGTGCTGGTAAGTTTTTGACGAACAGCTGCAAGAGAAGAACCTGTAACATTTGCCAGTGTCCATTGTGTAAATAAATATGCCCGCCTTAGCCAGTTTTAGGCTACTGGCTTAACAACCAGCTCTTGAAAATACTGCAGTGGTCTCTCTTGAACCGGTCAGGATGGCTCTAGCACACCACAGGGTGAGGACAGGTCATGGTGCTCAGTAACAAGGAATAGTTCTGTTATATTGCCCAGCAGAATGCAATTAGAATATTCCTCTATGGAAATTAAAAACACACTTATGAGAGCCAACGTCCTCCAAGTAAAGAATATAAGAGCCCCCAGATACGTGGGTAAATTCCAGTAAGTGCCAAGCAACTCCTCTCTCTTCCTTAATTCTTTAGACTCCTGAAAGGGATCATATACTTCCCTAGTACTACATCAGATAGAATGCCATTTCATTAATAATCATTGTTAATAGTGAGAACTAGAATCCTAGTTCATTTCTCTGCCTAAAAAGTCACCAGGTGATAGTAAATAGTTAAAACTCTTCATAATTTGAAAACGGACTTATAGTACTTAGGATATTAAAACTAAATTCCTTTATTTAAAGCTTGTACTTTAGGGGGGAATATAAAGTCTTATTAATTATGCAAAGAATATGAAACCAAAATATGTAGACTTTTAGTTGGTCTTGACTTTTTTAGAGGCTAACAGAGCCAGTCTTGTACAGAAGTCCGTAGAGTTTTCCTTTTATTCCCAGCTACATGGTTTTCCTCCTCAGATAGAACCTATTTCCCACTTCAGGCATCCAGTGACTTCTTTCTCTCCCCTCTGCCCTTCCTCCCTTCAGAATCTATAGGGTCCTACTGACTAGTAACTTTTACTTGTTACTCAATTCATTTGTACTAAAATTCATTCATCCTGGGGATTTTTTTCATCTCTAATTGTTCAATGCAGTTTAAGAATCAGTAGGCATTTAATGAGAATAGAAGCCTGATAGCTTACCAAGCCTTCTTCAATAGCCTAGCCCTAAAGATAAACTGATTTTGTCCATTTAGGATAGGACAGAGTGCAGGAGGAAACTGCACACAGCCAGCCAGACTTCCTGTGACTTCTCCCCCCCCAGGATAATCACTCAAGGGTCTAGTCTCACTGAAGCTGTTCTAGAGATAGTCTAGGAGGCTACTAGTTCTGTAAGAGCTTGTGATCCAACTGCCTAGTTAAAATCTGTCTATTAGTTGGGATTCCTTTTCTCTGTTCCTCCGTTCCTTCCTTCACACTACATATTCCTGTGTAGTCCTATCTACTGCTTTAGACTTCAAATTCAAGACTTTTTTTTAAGCTCCCAAAGGAATATATGATACTGTTCTCTTTAATGCTATCAGAAAAAAAAATCAACACATTCTTTTCAACTTGAAGCATGAAAGAAAAATGAATTACCATGTGCAGATTCTCATAAATGCAAAGCTAAGACTGTCTCACATCTGATAACATGGGGGAAATGACGATGACACATACATTTCATATATATGTGACAAAAGCTTTCACACCTGATGAAAACAAAATGAATTCCCTAAATGAATTATTCTATGTCTTTATAATAAATTATGTACCCTGAGTGCTTAGTAAACCAATGAAAGACCTTTTCTAATATTTTCTTTTCTAAACACATATGTCATCAAAGATCCAAAAAGAACTCTTAGCCACGTGGTAATTATTAAGTAATTTGTTTCTTTCTATCTCAGAGAGAAAAATTCCAGATGAAGATTTCATCATCTTAATTGATGGATTAAATGAAGCAGAATTTCACAAACCGGATTATGGGGATACGATTGTATCATTTCTGAGTAAAATGATTGGAAAATTTCCTTCCTGGCTCAAACTAATTGTGACAGTTAGGACCAGTTTACAGGTATGTGTTTGCTTTTGGAACATAAATTACTTGCTTTAGAGAGTGCTTAAACTGACAAAGTTCTAGGTTCTTGTTCCCTAGTGATGAGGTTTTCTAAACCTCTACCATATCCTAGAGCAGCGATTTTCAACTAGTGAGCTGCAAGATGCACATTGGTTTGCCACAAGAATTTTCAAAACATGCAACACCTGACTATTTAGTGAGGGACACTGACCTCTTTTCCCTTAGATTGTCAAATTAAAAAATGACAACAGCCAATACAACAATAACCATCCAGTGAATAATCAAAATTATACCTATTTTTTGGTCAAATTGGCAAAAAATATATTTTTTGGTGTGCTGCAAAATTTTAGTAATGAGTTTACAAGTGCATGAGGTGAAAGAGGTTGAAAATCACTGTCCTAGAACCCTAGCAAGAGTAATTCCCCAAGAGCATATTTTGAAAGTAAGAGATGTGATCTAGAGAGAGCATTCTCTGAAATATGACTCTCTTAACTCAGATTCCCATCCCCATTGCTCTGGATAAGTTTTGCTAAAGTGTCCCTCAGAATAGCATGAAAAAAAGGTGTCCACTTTTCTATACTTTCCTGAGGACAAACAGCAATGCATATAGAGTCTCTAATACTCTAATTTACTGTTTGACCTTTGTTTTACATTTTTAAAATTTTTTTATTGCTCAATTACCATTGTCCCCGTTTTCCCCCCATTGCTCTCCCCTCCCACATTCAGTCCTCACCCCAACCCTATTGTCCTTGTCCATGGGTCCTTGGTACGTGTTCCTTGACTTGACCCTTCCCTTTCTTTCCCCCATTATTTCCCTTATCCTTCCCCTTTGGTCACTGTCAGATTGTTCTTTATTTTCATGTCTCTGGTTCTATTTTGCTCGCTTGTTTTATCATTTACAGCTATGCTAAAGTCAGTTAAATACAATCTAGAGTCAGATTTCCTAGTTCCTCCCTCTGCCTGTACCTGAACAACTTTTCTGTAGCATGATGGTGGACTTCTATGTACCTTTCTCTAAGAAGTATTGGCAATATTAAGGTTTGAGATTAAATTTACTACAACTAAGAGATAATATTTTTTTAATTACCTTCTCTGATCACTCACTGCTTACTTAATGGCCTAGACGAAGGACTAGGAGTGTGGATCTGAGCCTGTGAAGACATATAGTCTAAGAATAAGTGATCCCACCTTCCCTGCCGTTCTCACTGTAGCCGAGTTGTTTCTTTATATATTCTTTACATATTCATACTTGGTTTGGAACAGGGTTTCTCAACCTTTTTTCCCCTAACAATCTACCTTTTTGATGAACATTAAAATCTCACTTATTACACACCTATCCCACTATAGCAGGTCCTTGAATGATGTCATTTTGTTCAATGTTGTTTTGCTCTAACACCAATGACAACAACTTAATTCTTATTTATATCAATTAGCCTACAGTAAAATTTGGTTTCATTATATGTTATTTCACTTAAAGCTGCAGAATCTATTGATGAAGTTAACTGAGGTCTTAACTGCATTTTGACGCAACCCTCTCATAACAATTGCTAATGTACAGAAAATAGTCTTTGCTTCCCTCCCTTTTCCCATGCTAGGCATTTAGTATTATTCCTACATATAACCAATTAACGTTATTGTCCTCTTCAATCAAAAACTATACTTCTAATCCTGGCCACTGCCTTGCAGGTGTTTGTTATTAATCTCAGTTATTTGAATAAAAGGGTGCAAATGAATCAACATAAATACATCTTTACAAGTAAATAATTGATTGTTAAAGATGAAGAATGAATAAAAGAAGCCTCTAGAAATGCAATCTCTGACTAGTTTTAGTAAATGTATACTTAGGAGATGTTATCCTCATTTATAATTTTACATAATGCCATGGGCAATCTCAAAAGACATTTTAAGCGTGACTTGGTAGAGCAGATAACTTTAATCTTTCACCTATGCCAAAGAACAGGAAAAGTACTATACATATTAATCTACAAAGTCCAAATTTCAGTGTCTCTATAGACTTCTCAGATACTTCATTCACTTTAACCAAGAATTTTTTTTAATTATTTTATGCAGCTCTGACAATGAAATAATTTATAGGTCTTGAAAAATGAGCTCTCATACTGATCATTCATTATTTCCACAAACATTTCTTAAGTTCTTCAGGTGTGTCAGGCACTTTCTAGGAGCTAAGGGTGCAAAAATGGACAAGACAGACAATTTCCCTGCCCTCAGAAAGCTTACAGTGAGGAACACAAACAATAAATAAGTAAAAACTTAAACATTAAAATGGTAGGTAGTGTTAGTGCTATGAAGACAAAATAGGATGAAGAGATAAATGGGGGTGATATTATTTTAGGCGGGGTGATTAGAAAGGCTTCTTCAAGGGGCCTTATCAAGTGATTTACCTTTCTAAAAGATTTCTTTGGTTGCTGGCTGTGTAGATAATTCAATGTAGGGGATCAAGAATGGAAGCAGAAATACAGGTGACAGATGATGGTGGCTTAGAGTAGAGTGGTGCTAGTGGAAACCCTATGAAGTGGTCACATTTGAACAAAATTTTGAAGGAAAATCAAAAGGACTTGATGTGTTGAATGTGGATTTGAGCGAGAGAGAAGATTCAATAATGAATCATGGGGTTTTGGTGAGCACCTGGGTACACGCTGGAAAAGAGAAAGATCACAGGCACCTCCTGTGATTTGGTCATAGTGTTGCTGGTAATACCATTTTTTAACATGGGAAGATTTTGTGGAGGGGGCAAAATTCAGCAGTTCTTGTTTGGTCACATTAAGTTTGTCTATGAAACATGCAAGTATAAATGTCTCGCAGACAGATAAAAGGTGAGAGCTCAGGGAAAATTACTAAGCTGAACACGTAAAGTTAGGCATTATCTGCATAGAGATATTAGAACACAGAACCAAATTAACTGTTCTAAGGAGTGAGTGGCCAGATAATGGGAAAAGAATGGAGACCTGAGCCCAGGTGGACTGAGAAATGAAAGCGGAGCCAGCAAAAAGCCTGGGTGGGAGTAGCCAGTGTGCTATGAGGAAGACTATGGGAACCTGCTATGGTAGCAAGCTGCTAAAGTGACTCAAAGAGAAAGGTGTGGTCCCCAGTGTCAAGTACTGCTGAGAGGTTGAGCAAGATAAGAACTACAGCTGGATTATTGGATTCAGCAAGGTGAAGATTATTGATAACCTTTACAAAACCATTTCAGTGAAGTGATGGTGTTGAAACCTAATTGCAACAAATGGAGGAGAGAATGGGAAGGAAAGAATTAGATACAGTACACTGAGAAAACCTTTATGTGAAATTTTACTAAAAATGGGAGCAGAGGTATAGGATTGTAGCTGGAAGGAGAAATTATGGGGTCATTTGTCTGTGTGTTCCAGTAGAGTAGAGGAAATTGATGGCAGGAGAGAGAGTGGATACTTAGAGGAGCCCAGTCTATAAGCAGATAAGAAAAGATGGAATCTGGAGTTTAAGAGTCACCACAAAGCCCTATCACCTTCCCCAATATAATGTCCAAGCTGATCACCAAGGTGCCAATCTTTCCACCATTAGAAGTATTCCTTTGGGCTAAGGCATCTTCAGAAGGCCTACATTAAAATGCATCATTTTATTCAGAGGGTTAGAAAATCACATTTTTACATTACATTCTTTGAGTCCTTATGTAGTTCTCTTACTTTGATATTATGCCATGGTTTACACTGAGAAAAATTGCAACAAAAAAGTTATATGACACTCTATTTTCTATTTGTTTTAGGAATGTTATTTAGAGCTTTGACCATTAAATCACCCCTAAGATATCCTTTATGAAGAACCATACAAAATTATCTTAAGTCTCAATATTAGGAAGAGTGTTACTCCTATGCAACTAATTTGTTTTAATCTATGCATACTAATACTTGATTATGTTTTCTTCTTTAGCCACTCAGAGTAACTTAGAATAAATTTTTGGACCCCATACTTTATCGTAAGAGTTAGGGGAAACTGAAGGTCTTTCTCTCTATCTCTCTCTCTCCATCTGTTTTAGGAAATTACCAAGCTGCTGCCTTTCCATAGGATTTTTTTGGATCGACTAGAAGAGAATGAAGCCATAGACCAGGACCTGCAGGCTTACATCCTGCACCGGATACACAGCAGCTCAGAGATCCAGAATAACATTTCACTTAATGGCAAAATGGACAATACTACATTTGGCAAACTCAGTTCTCATCTCAAGACCCTCAGTCAAGGGTCCTATCTATACCTGAAACTCACATTTGACCTCATAGAGAAAGGTTATCTAGTTTTAAAGAGCTCTAGCTACAAAGTAGTTCCTGTTTCGCTCTCTGAGGTTTATTTACTCCAGTGCAATATGAAGTTCCCAACCCAGTCTTCCTTTGACCGGGTGATGCCTCTTCTGAATGTGGCAGTGGCCTCTCTCCACCCACTGACTGATGAACATATCTTCCAGGCCATCAATGCTGGTAGCATTGAAGGCACACTAGAATGGGAGGACTTTCAGCAGAGAATGGAGAACCTCTCCATGTTTCTAATCAAGCGCAGAGACATGACTCGTATGTTTGTACATCCTTCTTTTCGAGAATGGCTTATCTGGAGAGAAGAAGGAGAGAAAACCAAATTTCTCTGCGATCCCAGGTAAGCCATAGGTCTGTGCTAAGCGATTCTGAGCTGATTTTGTATTTATTGCATGGAGCATGAGTATTGACAGCAGCCAGTGTTCGCCACTGAACATGTCACTTGAAAGAAATACCAAGACAAGACAAGGCTATAATGAGATTAACTAATTTATTTTCTTACACTGTTACTGGTTTGAGATTTAAAATCTGCATAGATATATAGAATGCTCCCATACATTTTTGTGTTTTACTAAATAATTTTTTCTAATTACACTGGTGATCCCAGGCTGTAATTAATTTAGCCATTTAATAGACGTCCTCAGTGTACTTCCGATACAAAGAATTGATACATTATTCATCTCTGACTTATAGCAGAATTATTTTTAAATTGTCATTGCCCTTTTAAAAGCCATACCATTGTTAAAGTCACCAATGACTAATCCCATTAAAGCTTAGCCAGTGTTGAGATTTACACTGGAAAATGGAGTCCTCAGTCTCTCCATTGAAAAAGACTGGTAACCAACTGAAGTGATCAGTCGGGGTAGCCACTTTACCTTTAGATAAGGTGTCATTATTCCCATTTTAGTACAAAGGCCTTATGATTCTGAATCAGTTGCCCAACATCATGAAGTTAATAGGTGGGAGAAAGAAGGAGGGACTAGAAGAGGGCTGGCAAATACACGGCATGTACCACCACTCCCCTGTCCTTCAGCCATGGCAGACAGCACTGATCTACCCCCCACTCTTTCCTGATGAGCTTGACCCTGACTCAAGAATCTTTCTAAGTTCAACAAACCAGAGTAAATATGAAACTGTTTCCCATTCTCTTGGGTCAAATTTAAATCTCTAGCATGTGGTTGGGGCGGGGGTGGGGCAGATTCTACTCCTCTGTGTTACCTTTTTAAAAGAATTATTCTTTAATAAAGTTGGTGTTTTCAAAAGCAGGTATATTGCTGCTTTCTTGGAAACAAAGAAAACACCAACAACGTAGCTGGCAAATGCAGAGCTTATCCTGGCCCAGAAAGATGATAGGTCAGATTTGACTGTGCCTCCAACTGTGACTCATCGGAGAGACTGAACTTCTCGGACCATGCTGGGATTTTATTACTCTCCTGGCACGTTCTTCACCCTTCCTTCTTAGAGACAACTGCGCTTGTGCGCACGCTGCTCAGCCTACTTCATGCCGATTCATTAGAAAATTAGTTCCAGACTCTGATGACGATATCAAGCCAGGAAGTAGATTTCCTGGTATTTTCCCTGAGAGGGAAACTTTTAAAGAAACAAACTAGTAAAAAGAACATGAAATTTTGAGTCAGATTACCTGCGTAGAAATCTTGCCTCTCCTAGGAATTGTGGCCTTTGGAAAGTTACAGTCTGAGACAGTCTGTTTCTGAGACAGTTTTCTTATCTACGTAAAAGGGGATAATAATTCCTGAAGTTGTTGAGAATTAAGTGAGGTCATGTAGTAAGTATAATGCCTAGAATAGTACAGAGTACAAACAGAGTGTTTAGGAAATATCCTTTTTCCTTCCCTCTCTTTGTAGTAATGGGCCCTTCAGGTTCGCCTTAACTCAATCCTACGGCTAATTGGAAAGGCAGCAACAGTCTTCTGCTGTTAGCATTTGGGCACAAGATTTAAGAAGCAAACAAAAATAAAACCAACTTAGTTTGAGTCTCTTCTGTGAATTGTATGCCATTCCCAAGAGAGTTTCATTATAAATCTCATTAGTACTGCTACACATAGAGTTGGCAACCACATATTTAAGAAAAAGAGGCCAATCTAGAATTGCCTGTGAACACTTTGAAATCAGTTTCCAGAGGAACTTTGCTAGTTGGTCTGCTCTTTCATCCTGGAACATCTCAGAGGGTTGAAAACTATGGTTCAAGGTAGCCAGACTACCCCTGAATTAACAGTATCCTTTCAGCAAATGAAACCCTCAGTGACTCCCAAAGGAGAAAAGGTGGTATTTATGCAGCTGTGTCATGCCTTTACAGTCTTACCTTCTCAAGATTGTTTATTAACTAGGAGCATTTCAGCAACAGGCTGATAGCACTAAGACAAGAAGTGCAAACGCTTCTAACTTCAAATGCTGTGTACAGGCACACCTCGGAGATATCGCAGGTTCAGTTTCAGACCATCACAATGAAGCAAGTCATAGTCTTTCTGTTAGTGGAGGGTCATGTGCCTTCAATTGGTGAAAAAATGCAGCACCCACGGAGCTCAAGAAGATGAAGCACAATAAAATGAGGTGTGTGTGTAGTCTGTTGCCTCATGATTGAATAACACTCAGGGCTGCTGAGGGATCATCATATATCACTTAATGGCAGAAAATAAAATAGTGGGACCAAGCGTTACCATAAAAGCTTCCTTACATTTCATTTCAGTTGGAATTTAGTCTTCTACCCAGCACTGTCTGGCACCAGCTTTGTTACTAAAATATCGATCTCAGAGCTTGAGTCCCCCTGGGTCAATGAGATGGAAATTCACTAAGAATTTAATGCTATTGGCAAAGCCCAAGGTGGCCTTCCAAAGAAACTGGCTGTAATTGTTTTCCATTTTAGGCGAGTCTTATTAGCAAGGCTCTCTCCAAGCAGGCTTTGTCTTTATAGCCTTCAGCCTCTACTCCCTGTACATCATTTCCCAGTCTGCTCTCTCCTTTGTCTCCAGTTTGTCTCTATAGCATCTAATGTATCTCAGTAAACCAGGGGACACCAACTCAGTGCCTCTGAAATCACAGTAGGTAGACCAGTGCCTAACATACATATCTCTGTGTAAGGAGAACTCTCAGAAGCAGGGGACCATCTCTGTCTCTTCTAGTCCGTTTTCCTGAACTTCAACACTCACTTGTTCACCCTGAACTTGTTGGCCTTATGAGAGCATTAGACGCAGATGAGAATATTCTACTGAAGCCAAAAGTAGTAGCTCTTCATCAGAAATAGGCCACTCGGGGAGGTACTCCTGCTAAGCTGAAGAGAGTCGGCAATCTGAGGGTGGATGGTGGTGCCAGAAAGAGAGAACAGCAGAGCCAGAGGTCAGTGATGCAACTGAGGCAGTTTTCCTCATTTTAAATATCAGACTTCCTATTGTCCCACAGTTGGGACAGAGATTTGACACCCCAGAGAGAATGACCTACTGTTGCATAGACATATAACTGTCACAGAAAGAGATGAGTTGCAGATGTCTTTTCTTGGCTTGGTAACAGGGTGTGGGGTATTTGTATGTGTATGCATATGTGTGTTTATCAAACTGTAAGGAAAGTATCATTCAAAAATCTTTTATCACATCAAAACTTGTAAGATTTTGGATTTACATTCTAGATAAAAGTATGCCTCTTGAAGCCCTCACAAACCTGAGACCTCACCACCTTATTCTGCTTTTTATTTCCCACCATTTATCACTGTCATACTCTGAAATTAATCTGTCCTATATTTTATTCTCTTGGGAACTGGTATATCAGATTAACTCACTAATGTAATAAACTAATCTCTACTGTTATGCTAATAAGAGGGAGGTAGAAAACCCATTTAAAGCAACCTATGCATTTTAAGTAAGGCCTGTGAAAGAAGTCACCAGCCTGTTATCTAACCTATGAATGACTTTGCTAGTTAAAATTTGAGGCTGATAGAGTAGACAGTTGGGCACCTGCAGCCTAGTGGTGCTGTCTAGTTTTTAAAGCCTTGTGGTGCTGCTTAATACTTCTCCATAGCTTTAGGCTATCCCTGAATGAATCCACACTCTATTTTTCCGTTTTCTTTCCTTACTATCACTACTTTCATAGTATCTAGTCTCCCCTTCCCTAGGAACAGCTTGCAGATCAACATATATATGTATAAATGGGAATACATATGGAAGATTTTAATACAGAGATTAGTACACTCAGTTTCATTATTTTTAATGGTTTGAATAAAACACATAAAGCTTGTTATGAACTTCATTTAGTGAGTACTGAGCTGCTACATCTGAGGTTGTGATTTGGATGCCTAATTTGTGTTGTCCCGATTTCCTCAAACTAAGAGAAACAAATTTTGTGGTGGGTGAAAAAGCGAAAAAGCTACACAAATTTTACTCATACCTGTGAGGATAGTTGAGTACTTACTTGATTCTTTGTGAACAGAGTTGATATAGTATATGGGATATTGGGATTTTTCCCAATATTTTGGCTATTTAGTGAATTACACATTGGAGACCTGATGTTCCAAATCCATGCCACAAAGCAGTGTCAAAGAAGTAGTTCATCTAAGGAAAAAAAGGGGGCATCCTTCCTATGAAGGAAAACACTCCGTGCCAGGGACCTGTATAGCCTGGCTTCTTACAAATACATGGGTCTGAAATGACCACCAAATGGTGAGTTGCAGGGTTGTGGTGATTTTTTGTTTGTTTTTTTTAATCCAAACATGAACCATCAGGCCAGATGACATTTAACCTTACCCTCACTAAAGCACAAACCCTCAAGTTGGGGGATGGGTTCCATTTTCTAAAAGCATTAGGAAGGAATTCAGCAAAGTGATGGATCATGGGAAGGAAAAAAGGGTTCCTGGAACTAAATCAGCCCTTAGGAGATTTGGAAGTGTTAAAGTGAAGAGAAAGGAGGTGTATACCAAACATCTTTTATTAGCATTTGCCCATTAGTAGATGATCTTACCTGCCTGAAAATATTAACTGTCCAATCTCTGTTCTGGGTTTAGATCTGCTGCACTTCTAATTCTTTTCTATCACCAAGGGGAAATCGCTCTTCAGATGTCATGATTTGGATGTGTGATTTCCAGGAAGAAATTTCATTGATCTGTAATATTGGGAATTTGTCTAATTTTTCAATAAATCTTTTTTCTTATTATCTGAGTTTCTAACTCCCTTTTGGCATCAAGAGTAAGTGCAAAGTATTACTCTAGTGACCACAGTTGTGGTTTTATGATATAATGCAAAGGAAAATTTACTTCCATAAAATCTAATGTATATCTTGGAGTGTGTCCAGTTTGCCAATGCATGAATGTCCTTCCACTTTACAAATTTTCCTCTCAGCATAAATCACGAGACCCACATCTGTTGGTCAAATAGGCAGACTGTTTCCATCTTTAACATTCTCATACCTTTGAAGACGAGCAGCAATAACATTTTTTCAAATCCAAAGTTAAATTTGGAAAAAGCTAGTAATCAGAATTCTCTGACATATTTAAAACTGAGAACTACTTATTCTTACTGTCATAAAAATTCATGTGCAGTTTCTAAGTTAATAACTATACAGAGAAATAGTTCTGCTTATGATAAGATGGAGGGAGAGCATCATTTTATGACTTGGCAGGCATGCAAAAGAGTCAACTAATGAAAACACAGAAAGGAGTTGAACTCTCCTATATTGGTTGATTTGGCTGCAAGAAACTAATATTGCTTACACGTTTAAAAATTTATAAATTAAGTGTATATAGAGAACATATGTGTGTGTGTGTGTGTGTATATAGGATGGGACAAAAGTAGATGTACAGTTTTGAGTATGTGAAACACAG
>VMDR010030155.1:0-12478 GCA_007922815.1 Macrotus californicus
CCCCTACATTCATTGCAGTGTTATTTACAATAGTCAAAATTTGGAAACAGCCCAAGTGTCTGTGAGTAGATAAATGGATGAAAAAACTGTGGTACATTTACACAATGGAATATTACTCAGCTGTAAAAAATTAAGGAAACCTTACCTTTTGCAACAGCATAAATAAACCTGGAGAGTATTATGCTAGGTGAAATAAGACAGTCGAAAAAAGACAAATACCATATTATTTCACTATATGTTGAAACTAATCAACAAATAAACAAAATCAACAAACACACAAAATAGAAATAGTCTCATTAATACAAAGAACAGACTGACAGTTGCCAGAGGGGAGGGTGGTTGGGGGCTGAGTGAAAAAGATGAAAGGACTAAGCAAAACTAATAGTCATAGAAACATACAACAGTATGGTGATTACAAGAGGGAAAGGGGGTGGGGGGAAGGGACAAGAGGGTCAAGAGGGGAATAAATGGTGATGGGAAAGTTACTTGACTTTCAATGGTGAATACACAATACAATATACAGATGATATCTTATAGACATGCACATTTGAAACCTACATAATTTTATTAATCGACATCCCCCCAATAAGTTCAATAAAAATGTAAAATTTAAAATAGAACAAAAATAATAATAAAATTATCCACCTACTCACCCAACCACCTCATCTAACCACATATCCATTTATTCTCTCATTCATCTTCCCATTTAATCATCCCTCTGTCCTCCTAACTGTCTATTCATCTATTTTTCATCCACCCACCCAACCATCCATTAATTCATTTATTAAGTAACAATTTGTAGAGTCTTAAGAACTTGGACTATAGCTGGAACAGTAAGACAAAGTTTCTGGCCTTCACCAAGCTTCAGCTCTACAGGTGAAATCAAGTGAGACAAGAGAGAGGGAGCAGGAGCAGGAAGAGGAGGAGGGGAGGGTGGGAAGGAGGGAAGAAGGAAGGATGAAGGGAAGGGAAGGAGGGAGGGGAAGGGAGGGTAGAAGAAGGAATGTCAGCTTTTTTATTGTTATTCAAATACAGTTGTCTCCATTTTCCTGCCACCTCTTCCCCCACCCTCACTCCTTCCCCTCTTTAGCTTTGTCCATGGGTCCTTTATACATGTTCCTTGGTGACCCTTCCCCTCTTTCCCCATTATCACCCTCCCCCCTACCTCTGGTTACTGTCAGTTTGTTCTTTATCTCAATGTGCCTGGTTATATTTTGCTTGCTTGTTTGTTTTGTTTATTAGGTTCCACTTATAGGAATGTCAGCTTTTATGAAATGCTATAAAAAAAATAAATCAGGATAAAGGGGCTCTATTATACAAACAGGTCAAGAATGGCTTCTCAAAGAAGGTGACTTTTGAGCAGAAATCTGAAAGAATTAAGAGTATATCCTGAGAATACCTGCAAAAGGAGCAGCCCCATGAGACAGAAGGAACTGTAAAGGTGGGGCTGGGTGCTCTGTGATACTTGTCTCCCCTTCCAAGAACAGAGCTTGATATCTTGCAGGGGTACCCAACTCGCAGCCCAGGATGGCTATGAATACGGCCCAACACAGAATCATAAATTTATTTAAAATCTTTTTTGTGCTTATCAGTTTTTGTTAGTGTTTGTGTATTTAACAGGTGGCCCAAGACAACTCTTCTTCTTCCAGACTGGCCCAGAGATGCCAAAAGTTTAGACGCCCCTGAAAGGATGCTGAGAGCTCACCTGTGAAAAAAGTTTAGAAACTCTTATCTCACCAGGCTATGGTGAGGATTAAATAAGATCATCACCGCCTGTGTGTGTGTAGCCTACCAGACTGCTTGCTGAGTGAGGGGAGATGGCTTTGATTTGGGCTGTGTCACATTCCCTAATGAACAAATAGAAGCTAGGCATCCACTATGAGGTTTCTTGGTCAGCCTTCCCCTTCATTATGTCATTTAGTCATCCCAGTTACTCTATGAGATGAGCCCATCCGTTGCTACGTTCGTTTGGCAGACTGGGAAACTGAGACCGGAAAAATTAAGTCTTC
Source organism: Macrotus californicus (assembly GCA_007922815.1). NCBI lineage: Eukaryota > Metazoa > Chordata > Mammalia > Chiroptera > Phyllostomidae > Macrotus > Macrotus californicus. Next base: position 2,010 of record VMDR010030155.1, read on the forward strand.
CTAGGATCCCAGCAGTCTGATGCCAGAGTCCCAGTGTTTAGCCACTTGGCATCCTGCCTCGCCCAGTCACTTAGCCCAGAGCTGTTAGCACGGAGCCACTCGTCCCAAAGGCAAATTGTTCAAGAGGAAAAAGCAAAGTGGGGGAAGATCAATGGTCACCGCTTTCTCAGCAGGGTAACTCTTCTCTGATGCCACTTTCTCAGGTCCCTCCAAATGACCCCTTTTCAATAGATTATTCATGATTTTTGAAAAATTAAAACCCTTCCCACAAGAGATGCAAAGTGGGGAAGCCCAGAAGAGGTGCTGAAAAGTGCTGCCCCTCAGCCATCGCTGCAGAGGCCCACACAACTCCCTCTCACCAGAGGCCCCAGTGCTTTCTGACCTCAGCCCACTTGCATCTCTTCTGGAACACTTGCTTTGACCACCACCACCCCCATCACACACACACACACTTTCCAACTGCAATGGGTGCCTCTCCTCTGTGCTCCCACACCTTAATTCTTTCTCACCCTTTGTTACATTGTACTCTATACCGTTAGTTTATTGCCCTGTCCTAGGGCCTGAAGTCATGGGTATTAAGTGCTTCAGGTCAAGCAGAACTTGGTTCAAGACCCCGCTCTACCATTATTAGCTGAAGCAAGTAACTTATCTCAATTTTGTTCTCATTTTTTTTTCTAATTTGGAAAGTAGGAATAACAGTAAATACTTTACAGAGTTATTATTGTACAAGCATTAGTGGGTTAATGCTGATAAAGCACTGAGCATAACCCTTGGTACACAGTTAGCATTTAGTAACGACTACTTGCATTGTGATTAATCTTTCCAAGAGTTCAGATGGCCCACTTAGCTTGTTCACTACTATATGTCCAGCACCTGGCACATTGCCTGACCTACGGTAGATGCCTAATTACTATTTATTGAGTGACTGAATGAGTAAATAAAATGCAAAAAGAAAGGACTGAAGAGGGAACAGAGGATTAACTCATGGCTGTACACTGGGCAGAGTACTTTAGATACATCATTTCCTAACATTTTCACAGCAGCCCGATGAGACAGATTGCATTGTTTTCCATGATACAAAAAAAAAAGAAAAGACTTGCCCAAATTGCTCAGATAAATAACACAACTTATTTTTTATTTTTTTATTTTTCAATTGCATTTGACATACAATATATTAGTTTCACGTGTACAACATAGTGATTAGACATTTATTTAATTTACAAAGTGATCACCCATTAATTCTAGCACCCATCTGGCACCATACACAATTATTACAATATTACTGACTATACTCCCTATGCTGTACTTTACATCCTGTGACAACTCTGTAACTGCCAATTTTCACTTCTTGATCCCTTCACCTTTTTCACTAAGTCCTTCACCCCCCTCCCAATCTAGCAACCATCAAAATGTTCTTTGTATCTATGAGTCTGTTTCTGTTTTGTTTTGTTTTTTTTATTTTGTTTTTAGATTCCACATATGAGTGAAATTATATGGTATTTGTCTTTTTTTTGTCTGATTTATTTCACTTAGCACAATACCCTCTGGCTTATTTTTTAAACAACCACTAAAGGGTGTCCAAAGTTCATAGTAGGAACTCCATCCCTGGAAAAGTATTGTCCATGGGCCACAGACCATTAGATTGGAAGGCACACTAGCCAATCAAGAGGATAGAAACTAGTGGCCTATGTTTGAAATTCGGACATTGGATGAGATGACTTGGTTTTCTCAATGTTTCAAAAAGTGTTAGACCAACATTTACAAGTTTGGAGGTCTCTCACACAATCTAGATTACTGGCTTCTCTTGGAACAAACAGAAGCTGTCCAAACTCTGGGCCTGCATTCCTGCGTGGAAACAATGGGTTGAGACAGGGCCTGTCATATTCTCCAATGTGCCATCATCCCCTAATTTGACCAACTCACACAATACTTGTATATACCACCAACCTGCTTCATTGCTCTGTTATCTCTATGTCCCCTGTTGGAATTTCTGTTGGCCACCAAGATCCATCATCCAGTTCACCACCTCCAATCTATAGATGGGATATTGGAGCCCAGGGAGAAAGACTGGTGTGGCAAAGGCCACACACTGACTGACAGACTCTGGGATTTTAATTCTCCTTCAGCAACATCCTTCCCATGACTGCATCATGAGCTTGTGCAGAAAGTACTCCTGGTTCAATACTCTATGCCTGCAAATACCCACAAATTACAGTGATTGCTACAGAATAGATTTCCAGGAGAAATTCTTGGCATCTCCTCCTAAGGGTATTAGGTTAAAGGAAAAAGAGTCATGATAACCACGGGAGGTAGCTACTGAAAATAATTAATACCCACAAAACAGTATATGCTCCTCTCTGTTTTCAAATGGCTTGAAGTCATTCAGATTGCCAGAAGGAAGCCTGGTTTAGTGTTGGAGCTTTAGTGAGCCTCTGCTGCTAAAGAATGACCATTGCTGGCCAACAGTGTTTTCATTACCCTCTAGCAGCTTCAAAGTACATCCGCTCCTGTGGATGCTCAGCACTGGGATGGTTCTGCCTCTGCGATGACAGAGAATGAAGAGGCCAAAGGCTTTCCCTCCAGTGGCTCAATCCCATGTCTGATATGTTGTGCTTCTAGAGTCTTCAAAGCCCAGCATCTTGGAGTTTAGTGAGACTTAGAATTCTAGAATCGCAATTTTGGTAACTCAGAATCCTAGCCACCTGGAACTCCAAGGCACTGTAGTGCCCTTCTAGTAAATACCTCCAATAAATGAAGCCATCTTGATCCAGCAAATCCCAAATTGTGAGTGAGCTTCATAGACAAGGTCAGTCAACCTCAAAGTAAGGGAGGGGCAGGCAGTGAGGAAGAGGCAGAAAAAAGCAGAGAGCTCTCAGGTTTGAGTAAGGGCCTGGCTTCTCACATGGTCTTGGGAAGTCGCCCTACTCAGTATATGTCTACCGGAGTTTCACCTGAAGTGCCAGTTGGCAAGAAGCTTCATGTGTTGGCAACCCCTGCAGGGTGTGTGCATGTGTGTGTGTGTGTGTGACAGTTCCAATGCACGGTGCGATTTCTCAGGCACAATCAATCCTTGTACCATACATAAACACCCTCAGATGCAATAATGCTCCTGTTTGTGAAAGGCCAATAGGAGGGGAAATGATTTGTTTATGCTACTGAGAATAAGTAGAAATCATATACTGTTGTCTTAGAGAAAAAGGAAAAACAAATAGAATTTGTGAATTGAAAGTCAGTGATTACATTGTTCAGGCCCAGACTACAATAAGCACAAACTTAATTGTCTCCAGACATTCATTTTCCTGGTGTTTTGTTAATATATAAACTGATATGATGAGTGGAGAGAGGGAGTCCTCCCTCCATGTTATCTCTGATTCCAGGTCTATTTGCTGAGGGTGCATCTGGTTCTGTGGTCCAAGCTCTCCAGCCTGGGCTGGTCCTGCTTTCTTCTCCAGCTTCAGCCAACATCGGTGTTGTTGCCATCACCTCCAGAGCCCATAATATGTCCCACTAACCTCCTCACATATCCCCTACTTGGTCTTCACTCATGTCTCTGGACTTCAGTGCATGTTATTTCTTCTGCCTGGAATAACTCCATCTATCCACACTTGTTTAAAGTGGTTTTATACTTGAATCTAGGTCAAATGGAATCATATGTCCTTTCCCAAACTTCCAGGCAGAGTTAACCACTGTTCCTCTTTCTTTCTGGCTTCTTTTGGGGATCTCCTTCATAGCACTTGCCCCACATTATTAGAAGAATACATTAATGTGTCTGTCACCTGCTCTCAAGTGTAAGCCTCTCTATACTGGCAATAGCTTTTGCCTGTTTATATCACCAGCATCAAGTCCAGAGTAGAGGCACACACATAAGTGTTCAATAAATGTCTGTTGAAATAATGAATTAATAAATGACTTAATAAAATCTCAGATCCTCATATTAGCCTGCTATTTTATTGAGGAAATGTTCTAGTAGAGATGTCAATGTGACCTATTTTGAAGTCCCTCTTCTAATAATCACATGTCCTCTCCTCTTTCTTATAATGCAGGTCTGCACCTGGTCAGAGAAGTGTGTATGCAGCCTACAGGTAAGGGCAGGGTCCAAAATGGATCACATTTTAGAAGGTGATTGCAGAGGACACCAGATAAATCAGCCCAGAACCAGAAGATTCAGAGCCAAAACTCTCTAAGTCTGGTAAAAACAGGGCAAAAAGGTGGTGGGCATTGCTATCCATGTCCCCAAATCTGCACGGTGCCCCCAGCAGGGCTATGTCTCCAAAGACCGAGAATTTTTCTAGTTACTTCATCACAAAATCTGCCGGGAATCTGCACTGGCAGTGATGAGAAAGGAGAGAACAATGAGAAAAAAAGACAGAGGTAATTAGAGAAAAAGAGTTTTTGAGATTGCCAGGGAGGACAAAAGGACAGGAGAATGGGGCCGTTGGCATAACAGTTATCAAGCATATCAGCTCCAAGCAAAAGGAAACACAATTTTCAGGAACTTAAACAAGTAAAGGCTTGAGTTGCCTTAAATAGCAAGAAGCCCGGTGGGCTCTGAACACTGGGTACAGATTCTCAATGACATTGGAGCCCAGTCCTTAGATCGTGCTGTTCTGCCATCCGTGGCACAGGCTCTCACCGTATGCTCACAAGGTGGCTGCTATACCTCTTGGCATCACGGGCGCATCACAGTCAGAAAGAAGGACAAAAGGCCAAGTCTGTTCCTTTTCTTCAAGAAAGCCTATGCTTTTTCAGAAGCCCAGCTCAATAGGATTTCATTTAAGTTCCCTTAACTGGGACTGTTTATGTGGCCATCCCAAAGTGAAGACTGACTAAGAAGATCAAGATTTCTGCTTACCAGGTTCTTTAGTAGAGAAAGGCATGGGAGAAGAGAAATGGGAATTTGGTACGCGACACACCAAATATCTCTGATTTCGGGAGGCACAAGTCTCTCCATAGCCCCTATCCCCCTCAATAATGAACTTACAGCCAAGTCAAAGTCCCTGGACACGGGGTTGGATGAGTTCCTACGATGTGCCATCACTACACTAAGAGCTGAGGCTGCAGCAATGAATGAAGCAGAAAAGGTCACTGTCCTCCTGGACTTTATGGTTCCAATGCAAGGATCAGCAAATTCAAGTCTGTGCCGTTATCTGTTTTTGAAAATCAAGTTTTATTGGAAACAGCCATACACATTCATTTATACATTGTCTGTGGCTGGTCTTCCACTGTGATGGCAGAGGAGAGGACATTGTAGTGACACTGAGTAGTTCACAAAACCAAAAATACTCATTTAGCTCCTGTCTAGTAGAGGATACAGATAATATACAACTAAACACATTAATGGCCAGGTCATACCTGAGTGTGTAGCTCCATAGAGAAGATAGAAAGTGATACAAGGGAGAGGAATGAGGGGAGGGGCTGGCTACTGAAGGTGGTCAGGAGAGTGTCTCTTAGAAAGTGATGTTTTGACTACAACAAGTAGTGTAAGGAGAAGGAACCCCCAGGAGAAGGGTGTTCTATGGGAGAGCAATCCCAAATAAAAGGCCAAAGATTACAAGTGTTGATGAGTACATCGAGGAAATGTGCACTGCTGGTGGGAATGTAAATTGGTGCAGCCACCATGGAAAACAGTATGGAAGTTCCTCAAAAAATTAAAAATAAACCTACCTTATGATCCAACAATCCCACCTCTAGGTATTTATCTAAAGGAAGTAAAATTAGTATCTCAAGGTGATATATGCACCTTGTATTCATTGCAGTATTATATATAATAGTAAAGACATGGAACAACCTAAGGGTCCATCAAAGGATAAGTGGATAAACAAAATGTGAGATACATATATAATGGAATATTATTTAGTCATAAAAAAGAAGAAATCCCTGCATTTGCAACAACATGGATGAACTCAGAGGACATTATGCTTAGTGACATAAGCCAGACAGAAAAAGTCAAATACTATATAATTTCAGTTATATTTGGGATCTGAAAAAGTCAAGCTCATAGAAGCAGAAGTTGTGAGGGGCTGGGAAGAGGGAGGAATGGAGATATGTTGGCCAAAGAACACAAACTTTCAGTTTTAAGATGAATTAGTTCTGGAGATCTAATGTACAATGTGGTGGCTATAGCTAAGAACAATATATTTTAAACTTGAAATTTGCAAAGAGAGAAGATAGTGTTACCACACACACGGTAACTATGTGAGGTCATGGATATGTTAATTTACTTGATAGTGGTGATCCTTTCACAATGCATATGTGTATCAGATCATCACGTTATATTCCTTGAGTATATTGATTTTTACTTAATTATGCATCAATAAAACTGAAAAAATAAATAAAATGTATTAATTTTTTTTTAATTCTATCAGACAGGAAGGTGTTCCCTGTGTTGCTTTGGGACCTGTATGGAGACACAGTGGCCCCTGGATTGAGGAGGAGAGGGCACAAGATGGGGTCAATTTTACAGGGCTTTGTAGGGCCTGAGAAGGAGTTGGGTTCTATTCTTATCACAATGATAAATCCTTGAAGTTGAGAACTGAACTGACCGTTGTATCTTCATTGCATTTCTTCTGGAGGAAAAATGAAAATAATGTACCCTGGCCAAGTGGCTCAGTTGGTTGGAGCGTCATCCCATACACCAGAAGGTTGTGGGTTTAATCCTTGGTCAGGGTATGTGCTAGTTGATGTTTCTCTCTCACATTCTCTCTTCCATTCTGTCTCTCTCTCTCTCTCTCTCTCTCCCCTGCCTTTTTCTCTCCCTAAAATCAATAAACATATCCTCAGCTAATGATTTAAAAGTGCAAATAATGCAATTAAGAAGTGGCCAAAATTGGCTATGCAGAGAATACTGTGATGCAATATTTGCAGACTCTCTGGCAATTAGGTGTGGCCAAGTGACTGAGTTTTAACCAATGAAATGTGAGTGTAAATAATGTAACCCCAGCCAGGCCTGACCCATAAACACTCCCTGCATTACCCTCTGGGCATATGTGAACTTCAAGCCACTTTCCAAGGTGATCAGGCCACAGCTTGCAGAAGACTGGAACCTTGAAGAGCCACTTGAAGAAGAAGTGTCCACCCATCAGTGATATCTGAACCACTATACACATTTGGATTTGTGTGTTAGAACATTGCCTGGACTGCAGTAACTGCTGGCTGAGACTAGAGTGACAGTTGTGGGAACCTGACTGCCAGCAGTCATGGGTATGGCAACTGGCTTAGCATCTTGGGTGAGAGGGAGTGTCTCTAATTCTTTGATCACTACTCAGGAGCTAACACTGGTCAGGACCTCACTGGCTCTTCCCGGACTCCACTAACCCTCCTGGAGCCCTGCTTGTCCCCAGCACCTTGGCTCTGTGTTCCCCAGGACTGCTCTTCTCCCCAGGGGCTGGCTGTTCCATTCCAGTTTCCTGGGAAGCTCTACTTTGTGCACAATGATGTTTTATTCTGGGGGGTTTAAATCCTCTCATGAAAAATGCATGCTGGATGAAAGATTTTACATACCAAACAGGCCAGAGATTTAGGGTGGCCTGCTTAGTTGTTAAAAAATGTTCCTTTTCTTTTTTTTTAATTTTTAATACAATTGTTCTGAAAGAAATCCCCATCGCTTGATATTAACAAATGTAGCCACCGAAGCAGATGCACATATCCCAAAACACCAGGAGAATTAATTACCTGCAGTGAGATCTGGTTCATCCTTTTTCCAAGGCAACGCTGCAGAGATCAGGGCTTCTCTGCAGACAGCTGCTGAGCCTCCAACAGCCTTCTGTTTGCACCAGGGCCTGCCGGGCAATGGAGATGACAAGGAACCTTCCCGGGGAGACCCTGGGCATACCCTTCTGGCCAGATATGTCCAGAAGTGACAGTTATTTTCTAATTTAACTACAATCTACATCTGAAGGGAATCCCAGAAGTGTGAGCTCTAATAGTAAAAACAATAACACCTCACATGTTGGTAACGCTTTTCAGTTACAGAAGGGCTCACCAATCTGTCTGCTCCAAGGGCTTCTGCAAGGGAGTAAAGAAGGCAGCCTCTGAAATTGCTGCCAGCAGAACTGGTATTAACCACACCCATGTGTGTTTCATGGTAGGGCAGACTGGGCTGGGGACAGCAGGAGATGGCACTGGAACCTTGGTTGCAATAATATTAGTTATCACTCTTGTGCACTATTAAGTGCCAGGTGCTGTTTTCAGCACCGTGAGTCCATTAACTAACTCAGTTAATGCGCCCAACATCCCAATGTTCTCATTATCATTACAATGCAGAAGAGGAGACTGAAGAATGGAGAGGCAAGGCGAGACTTTCGCAAGGACACCTATCTAGGAAGCAGCTGGGCTCCGAACTCATGAAGTCTGGACCTAGAGGCCGTACATAGTCTTAAACTTTATGCTTACCAGGGAAATCACTGGATTTGGAGTTAGCCAAAATTCTGCCATGAATAAGTTGTTTTAACCTGGGGTAAATGGCTCTGCTTTTCTTCAAATGGCCTCCTGCTTTTATCAGCATGATAGATTGTTACAACCTGTTCTTGCCCCCTTGTGCCAGGCCCTCTGATTGTCCCCTCCCACACTGACTGTGAACGTGGTCCTGCGACATGCTTTGGCCAATATGACCATCACAAAGATGATGTGTCATAAACTAGAAAAGTGTTTGTGCAATGGGAATTGTCCTCTCTTTCTGCATTTGGGAGCCCTGTGATCATAATATGAATGAGTCTAGACTAGCCTGCTAGATGATGAGACACACATATAGCACCCCAGGTCATGTGGAAACAACCCCTGGACATGAAAACGAGATAATGCTCTTCATCCGGTGCCAGTCAAGCCACCAGCTGACTCAGAGATCCTCCTTAGTACCTATCCCAGTGCTAGGAATCAAGGGAGTTCTAGAAAATTATTTCTGAACAACACCTCAAGAGTACATATGCGTGGCCAAGGTGTCAAATAAGAGGCAAAGAACACTCTTAGTTGTCTCAAGACAGAGTCCTATCCACAGGCCTCCAATTCAGTAGTTCTGAGAGAGAAAAAATACATTGACCATTGGAAAATGTTTCCATCGGTTGTTGATCATTTTTTTTAAATAAAGACAGTGCAGATCATTTTTATAAAGTTAGATTTGTTTAAAACTTAAAGGAATAATCATTACTCTGACAGCATGTCCTCCTCAATTTTATGTGAAGATGTGTGTTCTATATGAACTAATGAAAATAACTGTTATGTTTCATATTTTTAATGGCCTATTCAGCAAATTAAAAATTAATAACATTTTGTAGTTTTTAAAGTTAATGATAATGAATATGGTTGCTAACAGACACTGTCCTAAGCACTAAACATATAATAACTAATAATCTTCAGAACAGCCTTCTGAAGCCGGTACTATAATTATTGCCCCTTCCAGATGAGTAACATAAGAGCTGAGATGTTAAGTGACTTGACAAAGATCACAGTGATCTGGTTTCAGTGTTGGCATTATTGGCAAGATTGAGAAAACCTGTTCCAGTTCATCCATTCATTCATTCACGCATTCTTTCAACCAGTACTCAACCAACCTACAACGTGCAGGGTCCTGTGTTAAGCCCTGGAGATGGCACAGCAGAGAAGATAGCCTTTCTGCCACGTAACGAGCACCAAGAAAGACACTAGCCAATCACTTTAGCTTGGAAAATGGACCAAAGACACTACAGGCCCATGGGAATATGGGATGGACCTTTTAGGGGGAGGATCAAATAAGTTAAAAGCTCTTCCTTTCAGAGGTTCACTGAAAACAATGCCACTTTTTTGCCTCCAGAGGGTCTCTCTTGTTCTCCTTATTGGAATTGGCTTTTCATAAATCTGGAATTTGTGGAGGAACACCCCTCACCAGTTCAAATAAAAACTAGGTCAGGCCAGGAAAAGAGGCCAGAGCAGGCTGCTAAGTCTCCTCCAACCTAAGAGTCCTTAAAGCTCACACATGGAGAAGGTGGGGAGGAAACTGTGTCTCCTCCTCACCTTCTACCTCGTACCATGTGGAGGGCCTACCAACTGGACGGAGTCAAATCCCAGGATCCAGAATGGACTGTTCACTAGAAAACCACACCACAGAATTTTCAAACTTTAATTGTTCTCAGACTTTACTGGATCAGAATCGCCTGATTCTAACTCTGTAATTCTAAACTCTCTCTCCCTCTAACATGTATTTTTTTTTTGGTTTGTGATATTTTTATTTTTTTAAATATATTTTATTGATGATACTATTACAGTTATCCCATCTCCTCCCCCCATCCCCCTCCCTGCACACCCCTTCCCCCCACACTCTGGCTTCTACATTTCCTATACTATTCTTAACCTCCCCCTGTCTATCTTCTACCTACCATTTATGCTTCTTATTCCTTGTACCTTTTCCCCCTCTCCCCACCCACCCCCCTGATGATAACCCTCTGTGTGATCTCCATTTCTGTAATTCTATTCCTGTTCTAGTTGTTTGCTTAGTTTGT
>VMDR010030156.1:0-12477 GCA_007922815.1 Macrotus californicus
AAGTCTGGGAACATCCCGGCTCTGAGGGGAGAGATAGACCTTGAAGGTCTAGGAAATAAGTTACTTTTACCAAAGAGTTGCTCCTTTGATCTCCATGTACTCAAGATTGTATTTAAGCCTTGAGGCTGCACAATAAACTTGCCTTATGCCAGCAGAGCATTTGGTCCTCTCCATTATTCAGTCCCTCGCTCAGCCTCACGACCACCCTTGCCGCAGCAGGCTGCGGCAAAAAATGGCAAAAGATCTAAATAGACACTTCTCCAAAGAGCACATACAGATGGCCAATAGACATATGAAAAGATACTCAACCTCACTAATCATCAGAGAAATGAAAATTAAAACCACAATGAGATACCACCTCATACCCATCAGAATGGCTACCACAAATAAACCAGCAAACAACAAGTGTTGGAGAGGATGTGGAAAAAAGGGAACCCTTGTGCACTGTTGGTGGAAAAGCAGACTGGTGCAGCCATTGCAGGAAACAGTATGGAATTTCCTCAAAAAATAAAAAATGGAATTGCCTTATGGCCCAGCAATTCCACTTCTGGGAATAGTACACCAAAGTACACCAAAACACTAATTCAAAAGAATATATGCATCCTTATATTCATTGCAACACTATTTACAATAGCCAAGCTATGGAACAACCCAAGTGTCCATCAGTAGAAGAGTGGATAAAAAAGTTGTGGTACATATTTAGAATGGAATATCACTCCTCCATAAAAAACAACAGAATTGTATCATTTTACCACAGCATGGATGAACGTAAAGGGTATTATGTTACGTAAAGTAAGTGAGTCAGAGAAAGATAAATATCATATGATTTGACTTATAAGTGGAATCTGAAGAACAAAATAAATGCACAAACAAAACAGAAAAAGATTCATAGATACAGAGAACAGACTGCTAGTTGCCAGGGGAGAAAGGAGTTAGGGGCCTGGGTGAAAAAGGTGAACACATTAACTAGTATAGATTGGTAGTTACAAAATTGTCATGGGGATATAATAAACAGTCTAGGGAATATAGTCAATAATATTGTTATAACAACCTATGGTGCCCAGTGGGTACAGGAGATACTGGCGGGGACAACTTTACAAAGTACATGATTGTCTAAATACTATGCTGTATACCTGAAACTAATATAAATAATATTTTTTAAAAATATATAATCTTTACTATATATTTTCCATTACCATTTAGTCCCCTTATACGCCCTTGCCCCCAGGAATCCCACACTGTTGTCCATGTCCATGAGTCCTCTTTCCTTTTTGCCCAATCCCTCCACCCCCTAACCTTCCACCTCCACTAACCATCATCTGTTCTCTATCTATGTGTCTGTCTCTATTTTGCTTGTTAGTTCAGTTTGTTCATTAGAGTCCACATATGAGTGAGATCATATGGTATTTGTCTTTCTCTGACTGGCTTATTTCACTTAGCATAATATTCTCCAGGTCCATCCATGCTGTCACAAATGGTAAAATTTTCTTCTTTTTTACAGCTGAGTAGAATTCCATTGTGTAAATGTCCCATAATTGTTTTATCCACTCATCTATTGTTGGACACTTGGGTTGCTTCCATATCTTGGTGATCGTAAATAATGCTGAAGTGAACATAGGGGTGCTTATGCTCTTCCCATTAAGTGTTTTGGTCCCTTCAGATATATTCCCAGAAGTGGGATTGCTGGGTCAAAAGGCAGATTCATTTTTAATTTTTTGAGGTATCTCCATACTGCTTTTCACAGGGACTGCACCAATCTGCAACAGAGCAAAAATGTTCCCCTTTCTCCACATCCTTGCCAGCACTTGTTGTTTGTTGATTTATTGATGACAGCCATTCTGACAGGTGTGAGGTGGTATCTCATTGTGGTTTCAATTTGCATTTCTCTGATGATTAGTGATGTTGAGTATCTTTTCATATGTCTGTTGGCCATCTGTATGTCCTTTTTGGAGAAGCATTTATTCAGGTCCTTTGCCCACTTTTTTATTGTGTTCTTTGTTTTTTTGCTGTTGAATTTTGTAAGTACCTTATCAGTTTTGGATATTGACTTCTTATCAGATGTATCGGCAAATATGCTCTCCCATTCTGTGGATTGTCTTTTTATTTTGGTGACGATTTCCTTTGCTGTGCAAACTCTTTTTGGTTTGATGAAATTCCATTTGTTTATTTTTTCTTTTGTTTCCCTTGCCTGGGAGATATATCTGATAAAAATTTCTATGAGCAATGTCCGAGATTTTGCTGCTTATGTTTTCTTCTAAGATTCTTATGGTTTCGGGTCTAACATTAAGTCTGTGATCCACTTTGAATTTGTTCTTGTGTGCAATGTAAGAAGGTACTCTAGTTTCACTTGCATGTACCTGTCCAATTTTCCCAACACCATTTATTGAATAAACTATCTTTAGCCCACTGTATGTGCTTGATTCCTTTGTTGACTATTAATTGACTATAAAGGAGTGGGTTGATTTCTGGGCTCTCTACTCTGTTCCATTGATCTATGTGTCTGTTTTTATGACAGTACTATGCTGTTTTGATGGCTATGGCCTTATGATACAGTTTGATATTAGGTAGCATGATTCCTTCAACTTTGTTCTTCATTTTCAGGATTGTTGTTGCTATGCAGGATCTATTGTGGTTTCATATAAATTTTTGAAATATTTGTTCTAGTTCTGTGAAATATGTCATTGGACTCTTGATTGGAATTGCAGTGAACTTATAGATTGCTTTAGGTAGTATGCACGTTTTAATGATGTTAATTCTTCCTATCCATGAACACAGTGTGTGCTTCCACTTATTTGTATCTTCTTCAACTTTTTTCTTCAGTGTCTTTTAATTTTCTAAGTACAGGTCTTTTACATCCTTGGTTAGGCTTATGCCTAGGTATTTCATTCTTTTTGGAACAATTGTGAGTGGGTTATTTTCTTAATTGCCCTTTCTGTTAGTTCATTATTGGCATATAAAAATGCAACTGATTTCTGAATATTAATTTTGTACCCTGCTACTTTGCTGACTTCATCTTTCATTTCTAGTAGTTTCTTGGTGGAATATTTGGGGTTTTCTATGTACAATGTCATGTCACTTGCAAATAAAGACAGTTTTCCTTCTTCATTTCCAATTTGGATGTCTTTTATTTCTTCTTCTTGTCTGATTGCTGTGTCTAAAACTTCCAGTACTATGTTGAAAAAGAGCGGTGAAAGCAGACATCCCTGTCTTGTTCCCTATCTTAAGGGGAATGCCTGTAGATTTTTCCCTTTGAGTATGATGCTGGCAGTGGGTTCATTATATATGGCCTTTGTTATGTTTAGGTATATTCCCTCTATTCCCACTTTGCTGAGAGTTTTTATCATAAATGGGTGCTGGACTTTATTAAAAGCTTTTCCTATATCTATGGCTATAATCATGTGGTTTTTATACTTCATTTTTTTATGTGATGAATCACATTTATGGACTTGCAAATGTTGTAGCATTCTTGCATTATCAGAATAAATCCCACTTAATCATGGTGTATTATCTTTTTAAGGCACTACTGTATTCAATCTGCCAATACTTTGTTGAGAATTTTAGCACCTAAGTTCATCAGTGATATTGGCCTATAATTTTTCTTTGTAGTGTCTTTATCTGGTTTTGGAATTAGGATAATACTGACTTTGTAAATGGGTTTGGGAGCCTTCCCTCCTCTTGAATTTTATGAAATAGTTTGAGAAGGAGAAATGTTCGTTAGTTCTTCTCAGAACATTTGGCAAAAATCATTTGTGAAGCCATATGGTCCAGGGCTTTTGCTTGTTGGGATTATTTTGACTACTGTTTCAATTTCATTAGGTGTAATATGTCTGTTAAGATTCTCTGATTCCTCCTCATTAATTTTTTGAAAACTGTATGTTTCTAGGAATTGATCCATTTCATCCAGGTTGTCCAGTTTGTTGGCATATAATTGTTCATAATATTTTCTCACAGTCCTTTAGACATCTTTGGTGTCAGTTGTTATTTCTCCTCTTTCATTTCTGATATAATTTATTTGGATCCTTTCTCATTTTTCTTGATGAGTCTGGTTAAATGTTTGTCAATCTTGTTTATCTTTTCAAAGAACCAGCTCTTGGATTTATTGATCTTTTGTATCATTTTTTTAGACTCTATTTCATTTATTTCTGCTCTGATCTGAATAATTTCCTTCCTTCTACTCTCATTCAGCTTTGTTTGTTGTTCATTTTCAATTCCTTTAAGTGTGTAGTTAGATTGTTTATTTGAGCTTTTTGTTTTGTTTTGTTTTGTTTTGTTTTGTTTCATTTTGTTTTGTTTGAGATAGGCCTGTAATGCTATGAATTTCCCTCTTAGGACTGCTTTCCCAGTGTTTCACAGATTTTGGACTGTTGTGTCCTCATTTTCATTTGTTTCCATATATCTTTTGATTTTTTTCCTTGATCTCATTGTTGACCCAATCACTGTTTAATAACATGTTATTTAGCTTACACATTTTGTGTGAGTTTCAGTGTCCTTCTTGTGATTGATTTCTAGTTGTATAACATTGTGGTCAGAGAAGATGCTTGATATGATTTTAGTCTTCTTAAATTCACTGAGGCTTGATTTGTGTCCTAGCATGTGGTCTATTCTAGAAAACATTCCATGTGCACTTGAAAAGTATGTATATTCTGCTGCTTTGGATGAAATGCTGTGAAGATATCTATCAACTCTATTTAATCTAGTGTATGGTTTAAGCTCACTGTCTCCTTGTTGATTTTTCGCCTGGAAGATCTATCCATTGAAGCCAATGGGATGTTAAAATCCCCAACTATGACTGTATTTCTGTCAAACTCTCATTTCATGTCCATCCAGATTTGCTTTATGTATTTAGGTGCTCCTATGTTGGGTGTGTAAATGTTTACTAGGGTTATATCCTCTTGTCAGATTGTTCCCTTTATCATTGTGTAGTGTCCTTCTTTGTCTGTTACGATAGCCTTGGATTTCAAGTCTATTTTGTCAGAAATAAGTACTGCTACCCCAGCTTTGTTTTCTTTTCAATTTGTGTGAAATGTCTTTTTCCAACCTTTTACTTTTAGTCTGTGTGTATCTTTCGATCTGAGATAGGTCTCTTGGAGGCAGCAAATATACGGTCATATTTTCTTACCCATTCAGTTACCCTCTGTGTTTGGGTAGGAACATTTAAGCCATTTACATTTAAGGTGATTATTGATAGATAAGTATGCAGTGCCTTTTTATTGTTAGACTGTTTTAGTCTTTTTTTTTTTCTTTCTCTTTTTCTTCTTCTTTTTCTTAAAGCAAGCCCTTTAATATTTGTTGCAGTACTGGTTTGGTGTTAACAAACTCCTTTAGCTTTTTCTTGCCTGGGAAGCTCCTTACTTCTTCGATTTAAATGATAGCTTTGCAGGATAGAGTAGCCTTAGTTGTAGGTCCTTGCTTTTCATCACCTTGACTATTTCATGCCACTGCCTTCTGCCTGAAATGTTTCTGTTGAGATATCAGATGACAGTCTAGTAGGTGCTCCCTTGTAGGCAACTACCTCCTTTTTCTCTTGTGGCTGTTAGGATTCTCTCCTTATCTTTTTTTTTTTCTCCTTTTTTTTCTTTTACCAGTGTCCCGGCGCTTGAGGATAGAACCCGCGGACTGGAAACTGTCGACACCAAAGACATGACACCAAGGGGGCCAGAGCCCCTTCTCTCTGCCTCCATACATTATGGAGATCGGGTCTCTCCTTATCTTTAAGCCTTGTCATTTTAATTATGATTTGTCTTAGTGTAGGCCTCTTTGGGTCCAACTTATTTGGGACTCTCTGAGCTTCCTGGACTGGTGTGACTTATGGAAGTTTTCAGTTATTATTTCTTCAAATAGGTTCTCATTCCCTTGCTTGCTCTCTTTTCCTTCTGGTATTCCCATGATGTGGATATGGTTACACTTCATGTTGTCTAAGATATTTCTTAAGCGCTCCTCTTTTTTAAAAATATTCCTTTTTCTTTTTGCTGCTCTGCTTGATTTTTTATTTCTACTTTGTCTTCCAAAACACTGATTTGATCTTCTGCTTCATCTAACCTACTATTTATTCCTTCCAATGTATTGGTTTTTTTTTATTTTTAACTATATTTTATTGATTATGTGATTACAATTGTCCCACTATTTTTTCTCCTTTATCCACTTTCTCCCTGCATTCCTCTCACTCTCCAGCACTCCCCCCTTAGGTCACGTCCATGGTTGTACATATAAGTTCTTTGGCTTCTCCAATTCCTATATTACATTTAACCTCTCCCTATCTATTTTGTGCCTACCTATTATGTTTCTTATTCCCTCTACCTGTTCCCTCTATTCTCCCCTCCCCGCCCCACTGATAACCCTCTATGTGATCTCCATTTCTGTGATTCTGTTGATGTTATAGTTGTTTGCTTAGTTTGTTTTTGTTTTTGTTTTCAGGTTCAATTATTGATAGTTGTGAGTTTGTTGTCATTTCACTGTTCATACTTTTGATCTTCTTTTTCTTAGATAAGTTCCTTTAACACTTCATATAATAAGGGCTGAGTGATGATGAACTCCTTTAACTTGACCTTGTCTGGGAAGCACTTTATCTGCCCTTCCATTCTAAATGAAAGCTTTGCTGGATAGAGTAATCTTGGATGTAGGTCCTTGCCTTTCATGACTTGGAATACTTCTTTCCAGCCCCTTCTTGTCTGCAAGGTTTCTTTTGAGAAATCAGCTGGTAGTCTTACAGGAACTCCTTTGTAGGTAACTGTCTCCTTTTCTCTTGCTACTTTTAAGATTCTCTTCTTATCTTTAATCTTGGGTAACTTAATTATGATGCATCTTGGTATGTTCCTCCTTGGGTCCAATTTCTTTGGGACTCTCTGAGCTTCCTGAACTTCCTAGAAGTCTATTTCCTTCACCAGATTGGGGAAGTTTTCCTTCATTGTTTGTTCAAGTAAGTTTTCAATTTCTTGCTCTTCCTCTTCTTTTGGCATCATTTTGATTGTGATGTTGGACCATTTGAAGTTGTTTTGGTTGTTCCTAAACCTCTCCTCATTTTTTTTTTTTTTTGAACTCTTGTTTCTTCATTCTGTTCCAGTTGGATGTTTATTTCTTCCTTCTGGTCCAAATTGTTGTTTTGAGTCCCAGTTTCCTTCCCTTCACTGTTGGTCCCCTGTACATTTTGCTTTATTTCACTTTGTGTAGCCTTTATTTCTTCCTTCATTTTGCGACCAAGTTCAGTCAATCCTGTGACCATCCTGGTTACCAGTGTTTTAAACTCTGCATCAGATAGGTTGTCTATCTCCTCGTCACTTATTTCTTTTCTTGGAATCTTGATCTGTTCTTTTATTTGGGCCATACTTCTTTGTCTCAGGACACCTGTTACATGGTAATGGGCAGAACCTGAGGTATTTGCCCTGTAAGGGCAACCCTCTTTGCTGGGTTGTGGTGCTGCCTGTGGGATAGTGTTCAGAGAAGGAACAATGTCGTTTGCTTGGCTCTTGTCCCACTTCCCATCACTTCCCTCACTTCCCACAAGCAGACTGTGCCTTTTCAGGTGTTGATTCTGAGGTGGGTGGGTTTGTGTACATTTTAGGACCCTGTGGGCCTCTCCAGTGGACTCTCCTGTGAGGCTGGGAGGCTCCCCTGCCACCGCAAGCTTCACAGATTTTTTACAGCCAGGCCTTTTGAGTCTTCAGTTTCCCACCTGAAACCCTGGGTTTCACGGTCTGTCTCACTACCCCGTTGTTCCTCCCGGCTTACCTGCACATGAATATGGGATCGCCCATGCAGTCCACCACCTTGCCTTGACACAAGTCCTCACCACCCCAGCTGCCCATCTCCACCCCTTCTACCAGTCTGAATGGATGTTTCTTTAACTCCTTGGTTGTTGGACTGCCATGCAAATGATTTTCTGGCAGTTCTGGTTGTTCTTTGTTTTTAAAGTGGTTGCTATCCTTCTTTTGGTTGCAGGAGGAAGCAAATCTTTTCTGCCTATGCCTCCAACTTCGCCAGCACCTCTCTGCTTCCAGTGTATTATTTATCTCAGATATTGCATTCTTTATTTCTAACTGATCCTTTTTTATTGTTTCTATGTGGTTTTTTTTTTTTACATGTTATTCAGTATCCTTATAATCATCACTCTGAACTCTGTATCTAATAAATTGCTTACTTCCATTTCATCTAGTTCTTCTGGAAAATTCTCTTATTCTTTCATTTGGGGTCTATTTCTTTGTCTTCCCATTTTGGCTGCTTCTTTGTATTTTCCACCTTAGATGTTAAAGTAATCAGGCATCAAACTGATCAACTATTAATCTAATCAATGTATAATCAGCAGTCAGATTTAAGCATCACAGGGTGGGGCAGAGTACCAAATTTTGCTGTGTATAATGCACTTTTTGCCCAAATTTTTTAGGGGAAATAAAGGTGTGCTTATACATGAGTAGTACTAATTCTGTATCATATGAATGTTTTAAATTCTTTTATTTATGCTTATGCATTAAAAGTGTAACTCTAGCCCTGGCTGGTGTAGCTCAGTGGATTGAACATGGGCCTGTGAACCAAAGGGCTGCCAATTTGATTCCCAGTCAGGGCACATACCTGGGTTGTGGGCCAGGTCACCAGTAGGGGGCATGTAAGAGGCAACAACACATTCATGTTTCTTTCCCTCTCTTTCTCCTTCCCTTCCTCTCTCTCTAAAAATAAATACACTTTTAAAAATCAAAAAAAAAAAATTTAATAAATATATAAAATAAAAATGTAACTCTAGAAAGCAATAACAATATCCGTATACAAAATAATACCCTGGAACATGATAATCAGTTTCGTTTCTAAATATAAATAAAAAATTGGGTTAAAAAATTAAGATGAAATATTTTTTCCTGAAAGTTTGGGCCAAAAATATGGGTGTGCATTATCCGTGGAAGCACATTATACATGGCAAAATATGGTGATTCCTGCAGGTGGAGCTATTGCTTCCCGTCAGGCTGGTGCCATTCATGCGTAGTGCTCTGCCTGAGAGAGATGGCTCCTGGAGTATGGGGGATGACTCAGCACAGGGATCCTGGTGGCTGTTCCCTCAGTTCTCTCCCCAGAGTCACTAACCCCAGACTCTCCTCTAGCACCTCTAGTCCTCTCTGCCCTCCCTATGCCAGCACCTAGAGTAAGTAGCTACAAATGTAATTTTGTGTTTTGGCCCTTTAAAAGGCTCTCTGTGTCTCCAGGTTGATAGAATACCTCCCTGGTTGATAGAACCCCTGCAGCTTTTCACAGCTGGATGTTATCTGAGTTCCCTTCTGGCTCTGGTGCTGTAGGTTGGGGAGCCCAGCTTGGGGTTTAGACTCCACACTTCTCAGGGGGAACCCCTTGGCCACTGAAACATCCCTCCAGCACTTCAGCTGCCATGCATGGGAGCCTAGCCTGCGGTCTTGTGTCTCCTCGACACCATCTACCAGTCACATTGTGCTGAAGTGTTTTCTTCTGTCTGTGTGTGGTTGTAAGGCTTTGCTCCAGGTAGTTTTCAGTTGGTTATTCAAGATGATTTCTCTGCAATTTTGTTGTGATTTTAGATTGGTCCTGGGAGGAGGTTAATGTAGCTTTCACTTACTCCTCCACCATCTTGGATCTTCTAAAATAATATTGAATGTAAACTATAATTTAAAAATTGAAAAATTTAAGTTAAAATATATATTTGATTATTATACGGCTCTGTGAAGTTGACACATAATATTAGCCATCATGCATACTCTTACATGTGCCTAGTTTTCTGATCCAACACAAGAATGAGACAGGGAAATAATGTGTGCAAGTAGGCAAAATTTGATTCAGTCTGGCTCAGAACTAAGCACAAATGAAAGTAGCTATTTTTGAGTAGTGAGTCTTCTATTATAAGAAGTGTCCAAGCAGAGGGTACAAGAAAGCACAAATGCCCTGCTTTGAAGAGAACTGGTAGAAGAGAGTCACTCATTGGGTGTAAGGATAAATTAGTTAACATCTAAGTTCCTTTCCAAACCTGATTCTATTATTCCTGCACATTCTAATCAAGAGCACTTGAATTTTCACCAGGAAAGACCCAGTACTAGGCCATAAAGCAAGTTTCAATACATTTAAAAGAACCGAAATCACAGAGGATGTTTTTAGTCACCAATGAAATTAAATTGGAAATCAAAAACTGAAAGATAGCTGAAAAATTCCTACTTGGAAAAAAAGCCATATATTATTAAAAACTCATGGATATATTAGTAAATCACAAGGAAAATTAGAATTTTTTTGAACTGAATGAATGTTAATGAAAACAACATACTAAAGTCTCTTGGATGAATATTAAGCAGTATTTAGAGGGAAATTTATGCCTCAAATATTTAATTTAGAAGGAAAAAATCAATCTAAACTATTACCTTAAGAAGCTAGGTGAAAAAAAAGAGTACCTTAAAACCATAACAAGTAGAAGGAAAGAGGTAATAAAAAGAGTGGAGAGCAATGAAATAGAAAATAGATAATTAATAGAAACAAACAAAAAACCAATAAAACAAAATGCTGATTCTTTGAGAACCATAACATCAATAGTCTCCAGCTCCTTTGGGGGGTAGGGGGGAGAGAGAGAGAGAACATAAATTACCTGTACCAGGAATGAAAACAGTGATATTGTTACAGGTCCCATGGACATTAAAAGGATAATAAGTAAACATTATTAACAACTTTATGTCCATAAATTTGACAACTTGGCTGTAATAGACAAATTTCTTAAAGTTGACACAGAACAAAGTAGAAAATATGAAGAGCTATTTCATTGCTTTGGTTACACAACAGTAGACATTTGTTAGACACACTGAAGTCTACACTTAAAATAGGAACATTTTATTGTATATACATTTTACCTCAATAAAACTGATTTAAAGGAAGAAATAATTGGCAAGTACAAAAGGAAGTGAAGTTTTGATTTAATTAACTGATGTTTTAATGAGAGAAATGGCAGCTTATATAGTAATGGAAATGCTCTATAGGCAGGAGAAGGTTGATGATGCGTATGAGACAGAGAATTGATGGACGTTGAGCAAGTAGAAGGAACAGGCTCTGTTGTGCATTTGAAGGGTCATCCTCAGAGAATAGCCTCTAACAGGAGAGGATGCAGAGTCTATGCTTAAAGATTCTGGTAGCTTGTACATATGGCCGGGCAAAAGAGGACCAGTGGAATTTCTCTTCTGTTTACTCAGTGAGATAGAAGGCAAGGATGGCAGAGAGGTGTTGAAAGGTGGGGAAAGGAAGTGGCCAACTGTCACCAGGTAAGCTTGAGAGTAGATGGACTAGGTGAAGGCCACCTGACTGCTGGGCAGCACTGAGCACTCTCTTGAGATTAGTAGCCATGCATTTAGCGTTAGACCAGTGCAATGGACTGAAGGTTAGGGTTTTCCCAAAATTCGTGCCTCAAATCAACAATGTGATGATATTTGGAGAAGGCGGTTTGGGGAGGCCAGCAGATCATGAGGGTAGAGACCCCAAAGCTCCCATGTCCTTCTTTCATGTGAGGACACAACAAGGAGATGGCTGTCTGTGAACCAAGCAGCAGATCCTCACCAGAACTCAGTCAGACTGGCCACCTGGTCTGGGACTTCCAGCCTCCAGATCTGAGAAATAAATGTCTGTTGTTTGTAAACCACCTATGGTATTTGGTCACGGCAGCTTGAAAGGACTAAGACCAGTCAGCATAGTCTGTGTTTTCCTCCAGCCCTACTTGGCCCCCCAGATGCAAATGCAGGGCAGATAAAGAGCTGGATTTGACCAGATTCAGAGTTTTAGCAAGCAGAGTGGGAGAGGGATGGGGGGTTGAAGGTATATATGCCAAAGGAATGATTTTGAGGAAGGCTTGATGCATTTTGCTGTGTGGCGAGGATAGTAAATACACAAAGGGTAAAGCACAGTGAAGAGGCCGTAGATGAAGACACTGCAGACCCAGGCATGGGTGAAGTACTGTGGTGTCAGGTGGTGGGTAGAGTGAACTATACAGTATGAACTTGACCTTGAGATTTGGGTGGGTTTGCTCTTATGAGCCATGAAAAGACCTAGAGCATGAAGATAGGAGTGAGTGGTTGAGGCAGCAGAGAGCAAGACAAGGTATTGGCAGGGTCCTCTGGGTGGATTTTTTTTTTTTTAGTTTATAAAAATAGTTTATTTTAAAGACTCGCACAGGACTTCAACATCGTATTTCAGATACGCCAACAAGATAGTTAGTATGCTCGGCCTTTCATCCGCAATGGAAGTGGCTCCAGATCTACAGTGAAACCTGCACATACTGTTCACTCGGGCAGGGATGTGGAAAGCACGGATTCAAAGTTTTAATTAAACATTACATTATTGGAATTCCCCCCTACAAATCTAAAATAAAACTTTCATATGGATACAATTTCACCAATGTTATAAATATATACCAACTTACAACTAAAGGAAGCACTCAGTTTTTTGACGATGCTTTAAAAATCTAGATCCATAATCACTTTCTTTTAAAAAAAAAAAATCCTT
>VMDR010030157.1:0-12482 GCA_007922815.1 Macrotus californicus
AAGTAGCAATGGTGAAATAACACTCACCTCAAGTTCATTCAGGCGCTGGACTCTCGGTGTGAAACGAAAGCTTTTTACTTCACACGCAAATGGAGGTTGCCAATCCTAAATGGAAAGATTTTTTTAAAGCATATTGGTATATAAGCTAGGAATGCATTATTCCTTCCCTTCATTTATATTTGTATCACAAATCACGATGACAAGAAAACTAGTAAGTCTTCTTTATTAAACTCTAGACAGAAAGAGTAATATTTAGGTAAAATATTACTTATCTCCGATTACTTATCTCTAATATTCTTAGTATTAAAATTATTTTATCTATAAATCTTCAAATCCCACAAGTACTATTTTTACATCCCACAATTATGCTTTCTCCAATTAATCAAGTAGAATGCAGTGAACATGTATCTCAATACAATGTCTAATAAACATCCAAGTTTGAAAATTAAAAAGAGAATTTGAAAGAAACAAAGGGTACGATTAAAAAGTAATTTTTTGAAGTGCTTATATAATTGGATAATATGTTTTTTCATTTATGTGTAATGTGACACAGCACTTTACAGTCTATGTGACATAAATGTTTTGTTCAAAGCCCAGCTCTGGGCATCTAAATATTTAAAAACAAAAAAAAAGGTATGTAAATCCACAGAACAAGGATAATTTCCAGACTGCAGACACAGATGTAATATAACTAAATGAGACAGCATATTGCAAGCACGGTTCTAGAGAACATAGTTTAATGTGGCCGAAATACCATATTTTGCCACTTTTATACATACTTTTTTGCCCAAATTTTTGAGAGAAAAATAAGGATATGCATTACACATGGGTAGTACCTGAAATGCTTTGTATCTGTTCTTGTGTTTTATAATTATTTGTTACATAAAATTTCTTGTACCATAATATGTTCAAAAATAAATGCTAAAATTCCTTTATAATACAAAAAAACAAGTATCTAAATATAAATATGTAGTTGAATTAAAAAATTAAAATGAAAGATTTTTTTTCCTGTAAGTTTGGGACAAAAATGTGGATGTGCATTATACACAGGAGTGCATCATACATGGCAAAATATGGTAATAGTAAATCTATTTAAAAAACTAAGTAATCAAAAATATTTATCCTACCTTGTAAACTAAAGAAATCCACCAATATTTTAAATTTCCAATAATGTGATATAAAAAGGGAAGGTATATTATTTCAACCTTCTTTTAAGTAATAAAAAGCTTTTCTTTTTTTACCAAAAGGAACATTAAAGAGAATTTCTAATTCATAAAGGCAATAAAGTAAATGAAAATATGGTTTAGAAAAAACTTCGGTGCTTAAGGTTTCGTCAGTATCAGCTAATTTTGATAGAAAAAGAGTTAAATGAAGCTTCTGGAGGATGGCAATGCATATAATCATAACTTATCATAGCAATTATCTGATAATGCTTTGCTTTCAATTGATAGTCTACAATTTTTTTTATTTTTATTTTGAGAGAGGAGAAGGGAGGGAGAAAGAGAGGAAGAGAGACATCGAAGTACAAGGGATACATTGATAGGCTGCCTCTCAAACGCCCCCAACTGGGGGCCTGGCCTGCAACCCAAGCACATGCCCCGACTCGGAATCAAATCGGACACCTTTCGGTTTGCAGGCTGGCGCTCAATCCACTGAGCCGCACCAGCCAGGGCAATAGTCTATAATCTTAACCAAGATCATTTAGCATAATGGGAGTAGCATGTCTGGGTTTTAGAAACATTTCTACCTATGTTCAAAATCTACTTTGCCACTTGCCCAAGATCATACATTTGATATGTTATTTAACTTATCCAGACTTGTCTCATCTGTAAAATGAGGCTTTATTTACCTACTGAGGCTTCAAAGAATATTAACTGAAGTCAGCTGTAGGTGGTAAATTAGCTCCTCTCTCTTCCCTCCCAGCTAAGCTCTTTTTATGCACTGTGGTGCACACATTACGGTAGTCTGCACTGAGAGCAAATGCTTTTTAAAACACAATACGAGTAACAGTACTCGACATTTTATTTGTATTACTAGTCGACAAAACATAAAGCAAGGTGTCCCTTTCAAGAAGCACTAAGGCAACGGTTCACAAACTTTAATGTGCGTTAAGAATCAACTGCGAGTACTTGCTAGAAAAGCCGATTTAAACCTCCCACATCCAGAAGCTGGTTCTATTCTGGGAATGGGGCCTAGGGATCTGCATTCTAACAGGCATGTGGTTGACCCTGGTGCAGGTGGACCACGAACATCATCTGAAAAGCAGTGGTCTAATGGGTTCAGAATCTTTTGACCTTGAACAAACCTCTCGGCGTCTTGGGGCACTAATGCCCCCAAACAAAGGGTAGCATTTGCTTTCTTTACCTTAAAGACTGGGGGAATTAACCTATAAACAAACCCAGTTATTTGCAATAATTGCGATTCGTAAATCTTTGATCCACCGTTCCTTTTATCAAGACTTCAACGTTTCCTCCCACATCGACCATGAATCAATCTTTCCCAATCCCCTATATTTTAAAAATAAGTGCTGCTCCTTCTCTTCCCCTGGGAAGACTTTTTCATTTCAGCAGTAATCTCTCCGGGGTTCTTGTTTGGTGATACCATCCTCGGGGACAACTAGAGCTCAGATTACTGTTTAAGAAACCTTAGCCCTCAGATGGGGCCTGCAAATATTTAGTAAAGGAAGCACTGATAGGGCTTGGAGAAAGAAACAGCCGACGGTGGGCAGTTTTTACTACCGCACCGTAGCGAGGATTGTACGTGAGTGTAGGACACATCACGCCGTAACACTTCAAACACTTTGTCGGTCCAAGAAGGCCTAGCGCCTTTTGTTACCCTTGCCCACACTCCAGGAAGAAAAGTGTCAGTCCCCAAGTTCTAAAGGGGAAAGGCCCCAGGGACCACACTCTCGCGTTCAGACAAGCGCACGGAAGACCGCAAAAGAAATCAGGGAAAAAAGCACCCCAAAACTTAGCTCCTGGTGGCGGAGAAATAAAGGAGACTAAATATAAAGAGAGAGAAGGGCCGGAAGAGGAGAAACTACACCGAGTCCCCCACTCTCTTCTTCCCTCCGCTCAGACGCCGGCCGGTACCTTGGGCGGTCGGATTTTGCAGATGCCGGTTTTCTCCGCCAGAGGCCGGATGCGGCCGATAAAGCTGAGCGGGTCTGTGAACTCCTCCCAGCTGGGCTCAAACACTGGGCACTCCGGAGGCGGCACGAACTCCGACGCGTAGCCCCCCGACCCCACGCCCGCCATGGCAATACCCTGAGGGCCCCCGTGGGGCAAACAGGTGGAGAAGGGGTGGCTAAAGCCCACCGAACTCTTTCACGTGCCCTGACGGAGGCCGAAGCTCATCTTCTTGGTCAAGAACCGACCACCACACAAACGCCGAAATCGCTTCCTCCTTTCGTTTGTTATTGTTTCCTTCGGGGCTTTTCCTCACAGGGGTAGGACTTTTCCGGAAGTTAACGTACTGTCAAATCCCTCCGCCACCCCAAGAATAGAATCCTTCCGCGGGAACACGACGCCTCGCTGTACAACCTTCCTACTTTCTCCCTTTTCCAGAAACCCAGTGTTCTTTGTCTTCTTGTCTGTGAAGGTTCCGCGCTGTCCGACAACTTCCACCGGCACACCGTGGAGGTTTCTGAGCTCTCCTTGGCGGGGAGAAGCACTCGGGTTTGAGCCCGGACGCACTCTTCCGGCGCGGAGGAATGCGTAATGCTGCAGAGGGCAAAGGTTGTGCTTCCGTTGTGTGGGGCCGGAGCTGGGAGAGGAAATCCAGTTCTCCTTTGTGTTTAAATGGACGGAAGAACCTAGTGGGCTTAACCTGCTTCACCCCACCTCGCGGCCGGTTCGTGGCGGGCTGCTTTAACTTGTCTGTGTTTTTCCAAGTAACTTTTTCAGGTTCCCCTGTTTTTAGTCTTTTGACTCTTAGTGACTCATAACAATCTCGGCCACTTTGTATCCGCCCCAGCACCATGACAGGTTCGTCTGGAACCCGTACCCCAGATCCTGCCGCCTGGAAGAATTGATTTTAATCCACGTAGAAGCAACGGCTCCTGATCTTGCTTTTCCAACGTGCCAGCCCCCAAGTCATCTGAACAGCAACCACTTTTCCCTGGCACTACATACTACGTAATTCTTTTCTCAATTTGCTGTAAAAGCTATGGCAACTCTTCAGACCCTGTTTGTCAAAAATCTGTCTGTGTCCATCTCTACTTCCTCTAAATTGTGGACAATAATGTAGAAATGACTAAAACCGTGAGAGTGTAGTTCTTAGTATTACATATTTGTTGGAAGTTTCTTATACCCTAATTTGATAGTCTCTGAATACCCTCACTAGTCACTTAATCTGACCTGCTGATAAAACCGAAGCAAAAACTTCTTTCTTTGTGGGAAAGAAGTCTTCCTTCCCAGCTTGTTCATACACTCCTTGTGTACTCTCGGCTTCCACCAGGACCTAAGTTGCCAGCGATGGCTGATGACTCCCAAATCTCTATTCCCAGCCTAGACTTCTCTTTTGAGTTCCATCTAGCTGCCTATTGGACAACTCCACTTGGTGAACTTAAAAGTACCTTGAACTCATAGTTAGTTCCCCACCGTTTTTCCAGTGTTTTCAGTTTCCGTGAATGACTTAGGGCATCCATCTCTCAGTTACCTGAGCCAGAA
The DNA here is from genome assembly GCA_007922815.1 of Macrotus californicus. Classification (NCBI taxonomy): domain Eukaryota; kingdom Metazoa; phylum Chordata; class Mammalia; order Chiroptera; family Phyllostomidae; genus Macrotus; species Macrotus californicus. The sequence goes on from VMDR010030157.1 coordinate 4,671, forward strand.
GTCTAAAAGTAACCCTTAACTCCTGCTTCTTTGTTAGCAATATATAGCCGTGTGTCAAGTTTGGAGATTCTGTCATCTAAAAATCTTAAATCCACCCATGCCCCCCCCATCCCTATTATCACTCTCCTAATTTAAGTTCTTTCTCACCTGAACTATGATAACAGCTCAGTTTTTGCTCCTGTCAAATCCCTCTGCTCAGCTGCCAGCTCCCAGAATAGTGCTTGGTGTTTGGAATGTGTGCAATAAATATCTGTTGAGTGAATTAATAGATTCACCCCATAAATTTGCTTTGTGTTTCATTGCCTCATCCTACATTTACATATAATAAATTTTATTTGAGACTCTATTAGGATGTGATAAACATAATATCCTTCCATTTGATTACAATATCCACAGAAGTTGATGCCCAGTTACCCATACCCACCAGTCTAAACTCCATACACAAACACTTAGAGGGGATAGTTCTGTTTCAGTTCGCCTCTGTTGTGCAACACTCTGCCTCAAAGCTTCATAGCTAAAAATGAAAACTTTATTACTCCGGTTCTGTGGTTTGGCAATCTGGTGTTCTCATGGCTTGACCTGGGATCACTAATGCAGCTACAGTCATCTGACAGCTGAACTGGAGTTGAAGGATCCAAGATGACCTCACGTGTCTGGCAGTTGGTGCTGGCTGTTGGCTGGGAAGCCTCAGTTCACATGACATCTCATTTTTTTTTAATACTCACCCAAGAATATGTTTTTATTGATTCGAGAGAGAGAGAGAGAGAGAGAGAGAGAGGAAGGGAGACAGACAGAATCATTGATTGATCACCTTCCCCATGCACCCTGACCAGGGATTGAACCCACAACCTTTTGATGCACAGGATGACACTCCAACCAACTGAGCCACCCAGGGAAGGCTGACTTCTCATTCTCAGTAGGGTACATAGGGCCTTTTTCACAGCATGGTGGTCTTAGTGTTCCAAAACTGTGAGAGTGGAAGCCTAGGCCTAAAGTCTAGACTCCAAAATATACAAGATAACATCTATGGCATTCTATTAGTGAAAGCAAGTATTAAGGCAAGACCTGATGGAAGGGAGTGATAAAACTCCATTCCTGGACAGGAAGAGCAGCAATGTTACATTGCAAAGAGGTATAGAGAAAGAAAGTTGTGATTCATTGCATACAACTATGATTTACAACAAAATTTGAGATTTTTTTACTACTGAAATCTGGACAACCATATTACCCACAGAAAAGAGAAATAATGGAATTCTAAGTAAACAAGTGACATTGGAATAATTCATTTCATTAAACATTGAATTAAAATACAACAATTTTGCTTTAACATTATTAAAGCAGCAAGCTCCTGATAAATCCTCAGTGTAAGCACAAACTCCCTGCCCAGGCTGGTGTGTCTCAGAGGATTGAGTGCCAGCCTGCAGGCCAAGGGGTTGCCGGTTTGGTTCCTATTGGAGCACGTGCCTGGGTTGCAGGCTGGGTCCCCAGTAGGGCATGTGTGTGAGGAAACCACACAGTGATGTTTCTCTCCCTTTTTCCCTCCCTTCCTTTCTCTCTAAAAATAAATAAATAGAATCTTTAAAAACAAAAAAGCATAAACTCCCAAAAGTTGTATTGTTCCTGTTTATATCCTGTTAGTCTTTCAAGTTATACTTACCTATTATTTTAAACTAGCTCCTTAGTAGAATATAAAATTATAGAGTAATGATTCTCCGCCATTTTTATTTGCCCTGATACTCCTGAGAAACAGTCCTCCACACTAGCAGTGAATCTGTAAGAGAAGGGCAGTAAATATCTCTGCTAGAGATGGAAAAACCTTCCCCAGTTTCGCTCACCTCTGATTCTGAGGCTCCCCTCAGGGAGGGTAGGTAAACCCTACCCTCACCCCTCATGCCCACCCCTTTGAAAATCACTATTGTAAAGATCCAAAATCTTTACAATATTGTATACAGAATGCCTACAAGGGCATTCTGCACACAGGAAGTTAAATTTAGTATCAGTAGTATTTGGGTCTCTAGGACAGTTGTAATAGAATAAATAAGAATAAAAAAAGTAGTATTCAGGTCTCTTGGCAGAGAGTTGAGTATAGCTGTAGTTTAAAGGTGTTGTTTTCATTATTTAAATAGCTCTTGAAGTTAACCTTTCAGAGAAAAAAATAAGTAATATTAGAATATATGTATTTATCTAAAATTGACTATCCTTAGTGCAGAATAGAATAAAATGAATACTTAACTGTGGTAATCATTGGCTAAGCTGTGGTCTCTGGATTTTTGAAAAATGAAATAAAACCTCTTCAATTCAGATTAACTAAAGGAGGGCTAGTTTTAGAGAGCAAAAATAATCAAAATTACTAACTCTTTTAAAAAATACCAGCCCTGGCTGGTGTAGCTCAGTGGGTTGAGCACGGTCCTGTGAACCAAAGGGTCGCTGGTTTGATTCCCAGTCAGGGCACATGCCTGGGTTGTGGGCCAGGTCCCCAGTGGGGGGCATGTGAGAGGCAACCACACATTGATGTTTCTCTCTCTCTCTTTCTCCTTCCCTTCCCCTCTCTCTAAAAAAATAAATAAATAATTTTAAAAAAATAAATAATAAAATAAAAATACCTTATTATTTTAAATATAGTTTACCAGTGGTTCTCAAACTTTTTGGTTTCAGGACCCTTTTACACTCTTAAAAATTATATGTTGTTTTGGTTAAAATATATGAAGAAAACCCAGCATTACACAAATGTGTGGTTGGAAAAAAGGAGAATAATATTTTAAAAATTTAGTCTTTTCACTAATATTTTGCTATATATAGCATTTCCTATGTACTGGCTCACAGTTTGGAAGTGAGAGCCATAGAAAAAAGAAAGAAAGTTATTGGCCAGCTTCCACTTCTTACTACAGAACATGGAGAAAAGGGAATCAAGGTCGATGTTGAGAATTGTGCAGGATGTATTAAAACATTTAAAGTCAAAGATGTTGTCAGCATTCTGCCATGCAAGCATAGTTTTCATAGAACATGCATTGACCCATGGCTTTTGGATCACCACACGTGTCCAATGTGTAAACTTGATGGCACTCAAGTCCTGGGATTTGGGGAGGAGCTTGAGGATGTGCAGAAGATGCCTGCTCCAGAATCGACCCGTGGAAGTGTTTTGGCTGCAAATTTGAATATTGCTGTATAAGACTGTGACAGAAGTCGGGAGCAATTCACCACCACCCTCCACTAATCTGTGCCACAGTGCAACGCCAGTTGTAAAGAAGACGCAAGTAAAAAGCAACTCCCTGACTCGAAATGGGCAGGAACAGCCTTCAGCGTGGAGGAGCGTTCCCTGGCGCACTTCCCACTGACAGCAGCAACAGACCTTTGAATTAAAGGACATTTTAAATTTTTTACTTTAGCACATAGTTTGCATATTTGAAAACAATGTGCATTCTTTACCTTGCAGGTGATAATTTGTTATACAAAGGGCTAGATACTTTGTTTATAAAGAGACTTTTTGATTAGTCTTTGCATTGTATTTATCTACTAAAATATACCACTTATGAAAAACAATATATTGTTTCAGATTATCACAGAGGAGACAGCTAGGGAAGGCAGTCCAATGTAAAGAATGGTGATGTTTCTAAAATACTAGACTGGCTACTACCGTACTGTATAAACCAGAGTAATACTGTCTCTCAAGGATGGTTTTAGACAAAATACACTGAATTTAGACTAGGCAAAGCGGAATTGTGTCATTAAGTCCTGTAATTGAGCAGTTCAGTTTTCCCTGAAGGAAAGACTTCTTTAGAATATTAAATAAATAAATGAGAGAAATCTACAGCTTTCTTGCACCTGGGTATTATTAAGAGAGCATTCAAAACCTGAGAACACTTTTTCATTGTTATTTTTTTTATTTGGAATTAGGAGAAAAGCACTAAATGACTTCAGGATTTGCATTTTTGCTTTTATTACCCAATTTCTCGGGACACCTTGATGGGGATGGAAATTTGTTTATTTTTTCTACGAATAAAAATACTAAGATTCTGTAAAAAAGAAAAGCAAAATTAAATAAATATTTCTTCGTTTTTGAATAACTGAAATTTCTTAAAAGTTGGCAATGTAGAGTGTAAAGCTTTAAAAATAAACTTTTTGTACTGTTACATTAAAATGGCAGTCAACATTGTCCTTGAATGGACTTTTTTACCCAGTTGTGATTTTGTAACATTGTGCATTGGTCATTTGGAAAATATTGGTTCACTGAGTTATACAGATCTTCCAAATGTTGACACATATCATTATACGTTATTTGAAAAATCACAAACATATCATCCTTGATCTCTTGGGAAACTATCAAACTTATTGTGACAGAAACAAGTTTCCAAAACTTTAAGTTTCACTTAAAACCTGAAATTTTCATCATCATCAAATACTGTCAATTGTTTCCATCGAAGAAAATAGCTCATTTTTTTCTTCAAGAAAATGTCTCAGATACCTAGATCTCAATAGCCACTGTTTGTCTGCGAAGCCTTCCGGCACTCCATGAAAAATGGCCAGGTTAGCTCCTGCGTGCTTTTCCCTGAGCAAACCCTCTGACTTCTGTATGGAGCACAAGTGTGTCCTGTGTCCTTCCCACTTCGTCACACAGACTATTTAAAAAGACATATAATCAAGAGTCCAGGTTTACTAAAAGTAATCATTTTACTGGTTTATCATGGGCATTCTTGAGTGAAACTGGGTTTTTTTTTAAGCCATGACTGTGGGATGAAGGCAGTAACTACTACATAGTTTGGTGTCACTGTTTTCATGCTAAGGGACCAGCACTTTCACCCGCCCCTGCTTTTGCACCATCAGTGCAAATGTCAGTGGCAAAAAAGGCAAATAGAATCTTAGTATTAATATAAAAATAGTTTTGACCTCAAGAACTTCAGAACGTACCTCAGGGATCAGCAAGGTCCTGGGGACAAATAGGACTCCACTTCAAGGGCATCTGGTTTATCCTGTAATTTGAATTAACATCAGGAGGATGGAATGGTTGAAAGAGACCTGCTTTAAAAAGAGGAAAGAAAAATAAATAACCTATTATTAGAGCAACAATTTCAGCAATAGGTTTTTGCTTATTAGATATTTAAGCATTTAAAATTTTGCACTGTATCATTACTGGATTCTTCTAAAATGAGTTCTCTTATATTCTGTAACATTGCAAGAAATCAAATATCATTAACTGATGCAGACTCTGTGGATGTTTATGCTATGGCTGCGACAAATGATGGACAAATTCACACGGACTACAGAAATCCGGTGGAGAAAAAGGGACAGCACAGCTGCTCTCTAAATGAGAGAGAGGGCGCTGACCCCTGCCTGGACAGGCTTTTATTGATATTCTAGGTACATTACATCAAGGATGGCTCTCATTTACTAAGCACAGGTTCGCCTTAGGTGGTTATCTTTTATAGATAACAAAGGAAAGAATGTTGCTACTTACTTCAAAGAGAAAGGAAATTCATAAAAGTAAAGGGGAAAAGTGGTTGAACTGGTTACACCCTTTACTTGGGAGGTGTAGTGCAGATCACAGTAAACCTCTGGGTAGGGGAGTCTTTAGCAGGAGCAAGTCTCAAAGTGGCCTAGGTACAATGCAGGCCTGGTTCCCCACAGGAGAACTGACCTGTGGGTTTGGCTTCCTGTGTGTCGAACACGCACCTACCTGTTTTCAGACGGAGCTGGGCTACGTTCAGCACTCCACATGGATTGGTTTCCTATAATTCCACCTTTGTTTTTAGTTATGAGGCTACATTTGCCATGCCAAGTGGATTGGTCCCCTATAATTAACAAACACTTAAATTCATTTAGACCAAAATAACGACAGTTTATTCTGCATTTGGTGATCTGTGATTGAATTCAGTTAAGTTCATCATCTCAATTTAGTAAACATTTCTATTTAGCTTCCACCCAGTGCTATGTTTGAACACCACTTTAAATCAGTGCTTCTTAATGTGTGTCAGAACAGGATTTGGGAAAGGCCTTATTACCAGAAAAACCAGATTTAGTATTTAGAAAACAGACAAAAATTGTTATTTCTATTACCAACTCCTGAAAGTTAAAGCCAACAGACTCAATGAACAGGAATACATATATTGGGTTGGTGAAAAGTTTTGTTTGTTTTTTTCTGTAAGTTGGCTCTAGTAGCACTCAGTTGTCTTTAACATCATTCAAAACAATTTTGTTAAATTACGTTGTGACAACTGTCATATAAGAATGCATTTAAAAAAACTTATCAAAATTGGTGAATTTTTTTGTAGTCATTTTAAAATGGAAGATGGAAGAAAATATGCAACATTTTTGGCATTTCATGCTTTATTATTTCAGAAAAGGTAAAAATGCAACTGAAACAAAAAAAAAGATGTGTGCAGTGTGTAGAGAAGGTGCTGTGACTAATCAAAGGTGTCAAAAGTGGTTTGCAGAGTTTCATACTGGAGATTTCTTGCTGGACAATGCCCCCACGATCAGGTAGACCAGTTGAAGTTGACAGCGATCAAATTGAGGCATTAACTGCGAGCAATCAACATTATACCATGAGGGAGACAGCCGACATTCTCAAAATATCCAAACCAATAAAGTTGTTAGTGAAAGTGAAACATGTGTCGTTTACATGGGAAAAAACCATATGGACATTTGGGCCAACCCAGTACAATACTTTCTTTTCATAGAGGACAAATCAGAATAAGAGAGACAGGCTCAATTTTTGTAAACTATAAAAATTAGAAAGCTATGATTTAAAATATTCTTTCTTCCTTTATCATGATGTTAATAAACAATCATCATTTGAAATATTGCATTTAAAAATTTTTAGATCATTGTACTTATCAGAGCCATTGAACATAATGTAGGCCTGAGATTTATGTTATCTCCAAATTCTTGTAAGATGCCACCATGCATCACTGAACTGATCCTTTCCTTTAAAACTTCCTTTTATATATCTTAATGTTTAAATGAAAGATCTGTTGGTCACTATGTTCAAAATTCTGGTATAAATATATTTTTTAACTTTTTTTTCAGTTACAGCTTATATTCAATATCCTTCTGTATTAGTTTTAGATGTTCAGCAAAATAATTAGAAAATCACGTACTTTACAGAGTGGTGCCCCTGCAGCTTCAAGTACCCACCTGGCCCCATACATAGTTATCACGATATTAATGACTAAGTTCCCTATGCTGCAATCTACATCTCTGTGACTATTCTGTAACTATCAGTTTGTACTGCTTAATCCCTTCAACTTTTTCACTGAGTCCCCCTTAGTGTAGTATTTTAACCAAAGTTCTGCAGTATATACTTACTTTTTCTTCTTTTGGAATATTATTGTAACCAAACAAACGGAAGCTCGGCTGCCTGCTGCAATGAAAGCCAAACTCAGGAGACAGATGCTGGTGCAAAAGGAAAGAGGTTTTAGTCAGGTACCCCGCCACCTGGGAGCACGGTAGATTCCCAACTCAAAGATCAACTTCCCTTCCTGCTCAAGCCAGAGGCTCTTAAAGGGATAGGGAGGAGAGGGCTTTTTTTCTATCCAATTATCTTCCTAGCTTTTGGCACCTAGGGGTGCTTTCCAATTACCTTCTAGCTTTCTGCCCACCCCAGTCCTACCCATTCATCTCTCTAGCTTTCACCTCACTCGGTGGAAGAACCTCCCTCTCACCCCCAGCACCATGTTGGCCAATAGGGGAAAATTCCCCGGTGCCCCAGCTGTGTCTGTCTATGGTAACACTATCTCATACTAATTAGATCAATTACACTATTAGATTGATCGTATAGTTTAATAACCTATTTCTTTCTTAGAGTCTAGTCCACAG
>VMDR010030158.1:0-12483 GCA_007922815.1 Macrotus californicus
TGCCCCATGATTCTTTTTTTAAATACACTTAAGTGGATAACTAAGAAAGAAATTTTAAAAACATAAGATATAACCACAAGCGTTTTATTATTAGAGCCAACAAACAGAAAATTACTCTGTTACACAATTATAAAAGTTTCTAAACACTTCCAATTTCTGTACTTCTTTCTTTGTAGGCCACGCTTTGGGCTGCACTCTGCAAGATGGCTCCACTTTATATTATAGACGCAGGTTTTTACAGTATTCATATCAGAGGTCAATAAACCAGAGGCAGGCACCTCACCCAAAAGCAGGTATCAATGATACAGAAAAAACGAGCAGTAGCAATTCCTGGAATGCACACCCCAAGCAAAGAAGCAGTTAGCAACAGGGGCCAAAACCAAAAGGGTCTTAAACCGAAGTCGTGAGCTAGAGCTGCAGCGATGAGGAAAGAAGAGTCAGAGCCACAGAGATTACCGCAAGCCAAAGCAGTCACCATGCAGAAACGTGAATAAGCAGAAATAGGAAGAGAAGAAAAGGTTTAGAGAGGCGGAAAATAAGCAAGCATCTAGGGACAAAAGAAAGTACAGACACTGACTTCTGTGGACTGAGTTAACAAAGGAGCACAAACAGCATACAAAGTCTCCAGAAGAATCCTTCTGCTCCTCCAGCCCCGTGAAGTTTCTACCTGCCTTCCGGTACCACGGGAATTCTTGCAGCCAGCCCCTGTAACCACTGACTTCTCCCAGCTCCCTGCAAACAAGAGCAATCCCCAACGAAAGGAAAAGCCTGGAGGCTTACCTTTGGGCATCACCAGTGACAGCACTTGAAGCATTTAAATTCATGATAAGTCTTCCAACTCTTTCAAAACACCACAGTTTCTTAACGATAGACTTCGTTATTGGTGATTAAATTGTCCAAGATGTCTGGCTTACACGTTAGATGGACTGAATTCTGTTAAAATACTAAACAATATAACAGTAGTTATATTTATGAATCCTGAGACTATGGGTGATTCATCTTTTGTTCTTTAAATTATTTGTATTTTTAAATTATTACCTAAACAACACACAAATACTTATATTTTTAAAAGCTATGGCTTTTACTTTTATGTAAATGTTTCTAAATAAATGTTTTATTTCTTTTAAAAAAGATTACAAGCAAAAAAGACAAAATGTTAGAAAGATGTTCCTTCCTGTAAGAACACAGTAATCCTATATTTTTATTTTCAAACAGAAAGAAAACATTATTATAAAAAAATAGTGACAAATTCTTCTTGAACTGGAAAAGGAATAGGTAGCAGCTTTCTGTAGAGTGTAGAAATCGTTTGAAATAAAATGGTCCTGGCTGGTGTGGCTCAGTGGATTGAGTACTGGCCTGAGAACCAAAGGGTTAGATTCCCAGTCAGGGCACATGCCTGGGTTGCGGGCTAGGTCCCCAGTAGGGGTCACCAGAGAGGCAATCACACATTGATGTTCCTCTCTTTCTCTTTCTCCCTCCCTTCCCCTCTCTCTGAAAATAAATAAAATAAAATATTTTTTAAAAAATTAAATTAAATTAAGTCCAGGGTCATTTAGGGGTTCCCAAAGACTTTTGAATAAGTGAGATTTTTGTAATGCAACATTACAATCAAAGGCCAAAGTGCTCCCAAATAAAAGATCTCATTTTCAAAGGCCTTCTCCTGCGGGATGAAAAAGGAAGAAGGAAAGAGGAAAGCATCAGTAACCGGTACTGGCCTTCTCACGGGGAACCCTCTTCTAGGGGACATACTCTACATTATACAGAGCCAACCACTTCAAGTTACTTTTCTATAGTATAAAAAATCCTCTGGGTAAACATTTCAAACAGAGAGATAACTGTAATTAATTAAGTCCATAAAGACACAAACATTAAGATCCCACAAGGGCCTCCCCAGCAGAAATCCAACGTCCTAGATAAACAATGAGCTATGGACTCAACAGAGATCTGAGTTCGGATTCCAGCAAGGACCTCACAAGTATGTGCCAGGGGGCAGGTCACCTGAGCTCTCGGAGCCTGTTTCCTCAACCATAAACAGCGGGTGACTATATCGACCTCACTCATATGTTTGAGATTTAAATAATACAAACAGCACACAGACGATGCTCACTCACTATTGATTTCTAATACTGAACACAGACCCTCTGAAAAAATACGATGATCCCTGACAAAGGAAGGGTGCAGGTGATACAGGAGGTGGCCTGGAGGGGAGATACAGTAAAAGAATTATTTAGCCCTGGCTGGCGTGGCTCAGCTGGTTGGAGCATTGTCCTGTAACCTAAAGGGTCACGGGTTCGATTCCCAGTCTTGGCACATGCCTGTTGTGGGCTGGGCCCCTAGTCTGGGAATGTGGGAGAGGCAACTGATTGATGTTTCTCCCTTACACTGGTGTCTCTCCCTCTCTCCCTCCCTTCCCCACTCTCTAAAGCCAACAAGGTCATCCTTGGGTGAAAATTAAGAAAAGAATTGTTTAGTAAAACTGTGGGTAAATAGAAACATCTAGAAGACCAACGAAAGGCCAGACTGGTTCTGTCCCTGCTCTCACAACCCCTAGAGAGATCACTGAAAAAGAAACTCAGATAGACCAACTGGGATGTAGATGCAGCCACAGTCCTGAAAAATGACTAGTGGCTCCTACGAGCAGACACCAAGGGATCTTCATGACAGCTGGCGGTTCCTGTAGCTGACAGTAGGAGAGTTCAACCTGGCACAGAGAGAATGCAGTTTTTAGCAAGATGGCGGGGTGTGAAGAAGTCTCCTTTCTCCAGGGACCTAGCAGACTAAGTTGGGTACCAGTGGTAGATAAACAAATAGCACTGCCACTCATTTACTGAGCACCTGCTCCAGGGCCAAGCACCGTGCCCGGTAACTTTTACACAGAACTCTGATGCTCACAACATGGCCATGTAAAGGTCATCCCGTCTTTCAACAGAGAAAACTAAGACTCAGAGATTAGAAGTAACTTGCCAAAAGTCACAGAGTTACAGGACCAAGATTCCAACCCATAAATATCTAACTAAAAAGCCCCAGCTCTTTGTACAAGGCCACAGCTGACAAACCGTTATTTTACCTGAGGTTTATTGTCCTTACTTCAATTAAGGAAACCCTTTTGATTCAGAGAGACTAAACGACTTGCCTGAGGGCAGACAGCTACTAAGTGGGGGACACTAAGGTTTTAATCAAGCCTTTCTGATACTGAGCCCCAAAATCTTTTTACCTTATTACCACGTCTCCAAAGATCACACTCCAGAGAAACTGCCTTCAGAAGTAAAAGAGTTAGAACCTAAAAGGAATGGACTCTTCTGTACTTAAGAGTAATGTCCAAGGCTCAAAAGCATATATAAAAATAGGTATACAAAATGTTTGTTTGGTGAAAAGATTAAAGCCAGATGCGCGTGTGCATATGTCACAACAGGCACAAAGAAAACCTCTATTTATCTTGCAGGCAAAGAATTTACAGAGTTAGCCCTTTAATACTGTGCGCTGTTTTTTGTTTTGTTTTTATCTTGGGCAGAAAAGGGTAGGAAAAGATAGAGTACCTAATTTTAATAAAATTGTTTCAATAAAGGTAAAATGAAGAGAATCATCATTTTTCAGTGCGTTATTTTGGTATCTAACATCTGCAAATCTGAGTGACCGTCTAGCAAATGCCTTCGATAGCTCAGGAGCAAGTGTCATGAATTTCCAGATCCTTGATACAGACTGAAATAGGTGGGCGGTCCCCACCATGACTGCCTCTCGTGTTTTTCCTCTTGTATAAAACCCTTGCCTTTGTTGGCAGAACCTGTGACTTGCTTCTAACCAACATGATATGGCAAAGATGATGGAATGCCACACCCATGATCACAGTACATTACAACAGACATTCTGTCTTTGCAGAATGAAGTGACAATCTCCTTCTGGCCTTGAAGAAGCAAACTGCCATACTATGAACTCCCTTTGGAGAAGGTCACATGGCAGGCAACCTCTACCCCACAGCCAGCAAAAAAGCCAGATCCCTGAGTCATAGAGGCCAACAGAAAATACATTCTGCCAACAACCCAAATGAGCCGGGAAACATTCTTTTCAGTCAAGCCTCCAGATGAGAACACAGCCCAGGTGCTGCCTTGACCACAACCCAGTGAACCTGCAGAGGGCCCTCCTAAGCTGTGCCCAGACTCCTGACCAACAGAAACTGAGAGATAAGAAATGCGTGCTCTTTTAAGCCACTAAGTTTGTGGTGACTTTTTACACAACAATAGAAAACGAATATGGATAAGAAGCTTGAGAATGCTCTCTCAGGGTTAAAAAAAAAGAATTTGAGTGACAGGTATGTGTCTTTATTATCAAGTCTGTTTTTCTATAGCTTAATTTCCTTATTAATTGAAATGAGAGGGTCTGTATAAATCCTATCTAAGGTTACCTAACTAGATGACCATGAGCAATATTTGCACCAGAAAGAACCACAAAATACACATGAATAAGGGCAAGCCACCAACAGCCACAAAACCTGCACAAGAGTCGAGGGATCTATAGAGGAGAAAGCAAAGGGAAATAACGAGCCTGCACTGGATGGAACCTCCAGAGAGCCACAGATATACAATGAAAAGCACTGCAGGCTAATTTGAGAGCAGCAAATGAAAGTGGGAGAAGTCTGCCCATTCCAAGAGTTGCCACATGAAACAGGCATACCACGAGAGTCTTGAAAGAGCTGGGACAGTCTTGAACTTTCAAAACTGAACTGCCAAGGTCCTCTGCCCTGACAGAAACCCACACTACAGAGAAGCTACTGGGGATGCTACTGGGATGGAGCAGGGCAGGGGAAATAAAGACAAAGCAAGGACATGGCCCAGACAATGCTGTCGAAGGAACAGGCCCAGGAGGTCCCAGAAAGCAAGCCACCATAGTTTTTAACATTCACCAAAAAACCACCTGAGACATGGTTCTATGACATTAGGAAAGCTTTCCTGCACCTTGTCCCATTCTCAAAATTCAGGTAAACTAATTTCCATAAAAATAAGAAAACATAAGCAACACAATAGTGCAGTTAAATCCCACACAAAGTTGAGGTAAGAAGAGAGTATGAGCCCTGGCTGGTGTGGCTCAGTGGTTTGAGTGCCCGCCGGCAAACCAAAGGGTCACCAGTTCGATTCCCAATCTAGGGCACATGCCTGGGTTGCAGGCCAGGTCCCCAGTAGGGGGCGCACAAGAGGCAACCACACATTGATGTTTCTCTCCTTCTTTCTCCCTCCCTTCCCTTCTTTAAAAGTAAGTATTTTTTAAAAAAAGAAAAAGAGAATAATGAGCAGAATAGGAAGCAGGACAGAAAGGTGTGCCCACAAAACAAATGAAACCTATAACTTATATTTCAAATGATCTAAAAAACATTAACAAAATGGTAGAAGACATAAAAGCATAGAAATCAGATTCAGAAAAACTAAGAAATAAGGTGATAAGGATCACAAAGAATTAGAAATAAAAGAAAAAATCATTTCAGTAATAAAGACTAAATTAGAGGGAACACAAGAATAAATAGACATCACTAAAAAAAAGCTTTAAAAAAAACAAAGAAAATGGCCCTGGCTGGTGTGGCTCATTGGATTGAGTGCCAGCCTGCAAACCAAAGGGTCACTGGTTCATTCCCAGTCAGGGCTCATGCCCAGGTTGTGGGCCAGGTCCCCAGTTCAGGGCATAGAAGAGGCAACCACACATTGATATATTTTCCCCTCTTTCTCCTTCCCTGCCCTTCTCTCTAATAAATACATAAATACATAAATGAAATCTTTTTAAAAAACAAAGGAAATGAAAAGGTGGAAAATTTTTAATTAAAAAATAAAAAGATTAAAAGGAATGAAAGTGACAAAATATTGAAAAATACTCAAAGAATAACCAAATATATAACATGAGCCCCTGAAAAAGATGAAAGTAAGGTAGCAGGACAAACACTAAAGACTGTAAAATTCAAGAAAAGCTTACTGGAATACAAAAAGATTTTAATCTACATTCTGAAAAAACAAACTGCCCATCTGAGAAAACTGACCCAGTACAACCAACACAAAGACCCGTCCTAAGATAATTACTGAACTTTAACAAAAACTTGTACACAAATGTTCATAGAATCATTGTTCATAATAACCAAAAAGTGAAAACCACCCAAATGTCCATCAACTGATCAATGGGTAAATTATGAAACATTCAACCATAAAAAGGAATAAAAACTGACACATACTACAACATAGACAAACCCTGAAAACATTGTAAGTGAAAGAAGCCAAATATAAAAAGCCACATATTGTATTCCATGTACATGAAATGTACAGAATAGGCAGAGCAAATCCGAAGAAAGTAACTTTATGGTTACAGAGGGTAGGGAGAGGAGGGATTGGAACTGACTGCTAATTAAGTACAAGTTTTCTTTTTGGGGTGATGTAAATGTTCTGAAATTAGTAGTGACTGCTGTGCAACATAGTGAATATACTAAAAACCACTTAACTGTACACTTTGAAATGGTGGATTTTAGGTTATATGAATTTTATCTCAATTTTTTTAATTCATCATCATAAAAATACCCTATCTAAAGTGTCCTTTAAAAAATTTTTTTCCTTTTCTCATTCTCTCTGACGTTAGCTTTTGAAAACACACGGGTGCAAGGACCTAACTCTATGTTTTAGGACTACTTCAAAAAAGTGGTTCAATTTAAACTATGATGGGATTTCCATGCTATTAAATATGGCAGGGAAAATGTGGTAAACTCTCCATTTTCTTCTACAAGAGTGAAAAAAGAGGACAAGGAATCATGATGAAAGTAAAGTAGCTAGGTACAGTGATAAAAATGTCAGTGGAATAGGTAAGCCAAAGAAGCTCCAAGTCAAGGCCCCCTGGGTCCTAACCTCTGGTCCCTTCTGGTTACTTTCACAGCAGTATCTGGCTAAGATGCTCCAAGGAGAGCTTCCTCCAGGTGGGAGGAGAGGCCCAGTCCCGGGAGTTGAAGGCGTGTCCCCACTGAGGACACGAACAGTCCTAAGACAGTCCCAAACTAACTTGGATCCCCCATAACACTCACTGCAGCCCCCATACTGTTCCTCTCTACACCTCCCTGCCAAGGAGTTCCCCTCGAAGACTCCCCCACCCCGTGGTTACCTCAAGGGGGCTCCCGTGGTCCAGACCGCACACCCAAGACCCCAGGGGAAGCTTCAAATCTCAAAAACAGATAGAGGTCCGGGCTAATTGCTGGGGTCAAGGCAAAAACTGTTTGAACTGGACGGACTCTAGGACCCAGAGGTGGTGAACAAATAGCAAAAACGGACAGGACGGGGAACAAACCCCAAGGAGACGATGTTTACAACGGTCACTTCCGGAGACTGGACTTCCCTCGCAGACCTCCGCAGACTTTCGCAGGCCTCTGGCCCCGCCCCGCCCCCTTCCTCCCACCTCCCGGCGCCCTCCCTCCAGGATACGCACTCTGAGAACATCCGGCTCTGATTGGGAGAGCCGGGCCCGCGACGCTGCGCGGCCTCGCTTAAAGGAGAGCCCACGCATGCGCTGTTGCTGGGGAGCAGGCGCTGGGGAACCCGGCACTGGCGACCCCGTAGTGAGGGGCGCCTCCTCCCCCGCGGGAGGACGCAGGGGCCGGAGCTCCAGTTTGGCGTTCTTAGCGTGGGAACCCAAGTCACCGTTTTAGAAAGCCCAAAGAGCTGTGTGGAAAATGCAGATTTGTGAGCCCCTTATCCTTTGCTCAATTGAGTACACATCTAAGAGGTCAGATCCGGATGCTGCATTTTAAAACTAGCTCCCTTGCTGATCCTTAGAACCAGAGCAGCCCCTCGGGGCCCGTGATCTCGTGGCAGGGCCAGGGGGAAATTCACCCCGCTTGGTTTTGGCCCAAGTGGCTTGTTTCCCTACTGTTTAGATCGCTCTTCGCTAGCACTGCGTTTCTTGTCCCCTCCTCCCATCCCCATTGTATCCCAGCTTGTGGTTGTAAATTGGGCCAGAAAAATGCGGGTCAGTGCACCAATGCTGTTGCAGCGCCTTCCATTATAAATATTACATAACGAGGTACCTCGCAAAAAACGTCCTTGGTTCCTTAGCTTGTGCTGGGTCTCTCCTACCCACCTTCCTCCTCTCCCAGCTCCAAGCACGCGCGCACGCTCGCTCGCTCTCCCTCTGTGTCTCTCTCTTTCTCTCTCTCTCTCTCTCTCTCTCTCTCTCTCTCTCACACACACACACACACACACACACACACACGCCTTCCTCTTGTTGATAATTTATACTTCGGTTTCTCAGTAGCTGCTTCACAATCTGCTGCTGCCTCAGGGACATTGGAAAACCAAATCTTTTGTTCCTTACCTTTTGAAACCCTGTTCCCCAAAGAACGTTGCAAATTGGTGGGATTTTGATTAAGCATTTTATCTTCACCACGATCACCCCCTCCCCGGAAAAAAAAAAAATGTTTAATGCAAGATGAGCCTTTTATGCTAAAATCGTCCCCTTTGATTGTAATCAACTTGAAACCAGGTATAGGGAGGGGACTATCTTTCCAGTCTCCCTCCGGAGAACCAACGGCCATAATTGCAAATATAGACTGAGTTTAAAACCTCTTTGATTCTTGACTGAAACTTCAATTGGTTTGAGTTTAATCATTTAGATTTTAAAAGGAGGCCCACCCCACTTCCTCATCATTTTTACCAGAAAGAGAATAATTGCTTCAAAGGAAAGACCTTATGGAAAGAACAAAATAGCCCACTCTAACGTTTAGAAATGAAATGGAAAATTACAACAGACTAATGTCATTAAGATATTTTTAACTTTACAAGTTTTAAATAATATTCATAAGTTTCTTATTTATTTTTAGCAAAAATCACAAAATTGAATATTTTGTACCAAGAATAAATGTCAAATGTACAATCTGCACACTTCCCCCTCCCCAGAATTTTTTATTGTATTTTTTTGTTACCATTTCATACCCTATACCTCCCTTCCCAGCCCCCTACTACTCCCTACCCCCTACCCCCCCATCCTGCAATCACCACACTGTTGCCTATGTCCAAGTCCTTTATCTTTTTTGCACACTTTTTTTAGTAATAAATATGTGCAACATGAAGACTTGCAACCTTTATTTATTTGTTCATTTAACATTTATGAAATACAGACTATATATATACAACCTGGTACTGGGTAATAGGAATGTAGGATATATAGTACAGATACAGTGGTAATTAGAAATTAGTATCAATCCTGAGCACCCCAAGAGACTTTATAGAGAACTTTGAGCTTAGTCTGGGAAAATGGTCGGTTATAGATTTCACCAAGCTAAGAAAGAATTGGAAGATATGTAAGCTACAAACATTAGCTCAAGAAATAGCCCAAGGCATTTGGAAAACTGGAAGATCCTCTTCCTGTGGTCTCGGTGTGGAGTGGGAAATAAGATGGGGGGCCAGAGCAGCAAGCAGAACCCCGGTCACAGAAGGCCTCCTACCTAGTTCATACTTAGTTTATCAAGCAAGGAAGCTAACGAAGGGTGTTAAGTTGAAAAGTTACAATAATTACATGATAAATCTGAGTGTTTTAAAACACTTGGAGCTTTTCTATGTTTTCCTAGGAGTTACAAGGTCAATTCTCTGTTGTCTCTTATTTGCTTAACATGCAACTCCTTATGAAAAGTTGTATGTATGTTAAGATGCTCTCTAACCCACATCTCTTTTAGCCTGAAGAGTTACAATACTGGCCTCATTCTTTCTTCTGCTAATCCTGTACAGATATTATCCAACCCATCTCTACTAGCATTCCACCCAAACAGTTTCCAAAGTCAATAGTCACCTCATTGTCAATCCCAGGTCCCTGAAATCACTGTGACCCTCCTCAGGCTTCTCTTCAGCATAGATGAGACTCGGCTTCTCCAACTCTGGCCTTTTTGCTGCTGCTCAGGGAATCATTATCCCTTTCCTGCCCCTCAAAGTAGTATTTTCTCAGTTTCTTCCCTCAACCTTCACATTTTCCCATGTCACACACTCCTACAAGTGTGAACTCTAGGTCCTTAATTTTCCATTCTTTTTTGTCCACCTGACATTCTAATATCATAAACTAAGCTCTGGTTTTGAATTTTTACCTCTAATGTGAACAGTGCCATTTTAATGAATATTGAATTCAGTACATCTAAACCTTAATTTATCTCTCCCAGCTTCTCACTGGAGCCCTCACCACTATCCCTCTACCTATTTATAAAACTTCAAATCTCCTAGACACCCAAACCCCTAAAAAAAAAACCCTCAGAAACGTTCCTCTCTCAAGCTCTCAATTTCTAAATCTAAGAATCAGCAAGTCCTACTTTTTCTCCAGGTCTCCTGTCTTCCTATGTCTACTTTTAAACATCTTCATTTCTTTGTTTCCCTGTCATTTGATCTCCAGAGACTTGTGATCAGGACCTTTACTGTGGTCTAATGCAAGTCACTCACCTTCCCTTTCTGTGCAAATTCTCAACGTCTTTACAAGTTGACAACTAAAATCTATGGCATTTTTAAACTGGCAAATATGAGAGGAGAGGATCAAAAAGTAGAAATTCTCATGGCAGTATTTTTCTGGTATACAAGTCAGACAAGGGAAACAAACAAACAAAAAAAAAAACAAATAAATGGGACTACAAAAAGCAGGAAAAATCAAAAGCAGGCCTAAAGGCGTATGTGTACCTTTCGAAAATAAGGGAGTGTTCTGTGTTCATTGTATGCATGTGAGCCTTAGGGTTTTTTAAGCACCAGATGAGCCACATCGTTTTGACCCTTCAGTAACCTCCCCCAGGAGGCTCAAACACCAGGTGCTTGATAATTAAGCTGCTTTGGTATCAATTCTTAGAACCGCAAGGCCTTGCCACAATTGTTGCTCTCAGTGGCCCTGGTCCTTTGTTCCTTCAATCCCCGTTCTGTATGCTTATATTACTCTCTTGATCAATTCTTTTAACGGCTCCTCAGGTCTTACTGGATAAAACCCACATTTTTCCCTCATCAATCAAGGGCCCTAGTCTTGTCCCTAACTGCCTTTCCAGCCTCGCCTTCACTCTCACAATAAATCTTCCCTCACATTCACATAGAATGGGAAACACAAAATATCTGGGAATAAATGTAATAAGAGATAAAGCTGTGTAAGTTACTATAAAAGATTTAAATCCAGATAACATTTTTTTACCGAACATAAAGCGTGTCAAGGACTAGGATAAGTGGTTTCACATTCTACTTTTTTCAAAAACGAAAATATCTTTATTATTTACTCCAATAACACATGGTCACTTAGGAAATTGGGACAACTGTAGAAAAGCAAAAGTTTCCCTAAAGTACTACCTTCCCAACCTAAATATAAAAACAGACTCATAAATACAGAGGACATTTTGATGGAGAACATCAGATGGGAGGGGGTTTGGAGGAGATGGGTGAAAGGGGAAGGGATTAAGAATTACAAATTGGTCTTAGAGCATAGTCACGGGGATGTCAAGTACAGCCTAGGGAGTATAGTCAATAATGCTCTAATAACTAAGCATGGTGTCAGCTGGATATAATCACTGAGGAATACACCTGAAGCTAATAATAATATTATATGTCAACTGTAACTGAGAAATAAAAAATGATTTAAAATAAATAATTTGCATTCATCTCATTATTAATGAAGTTTAGTAATATCTAGAAATGCCACTTGTACTTCGTGAGACGGGAAGCATGAAACCACCACTACACCAACCCCACCATAGGGAATTAGAGAGAATTTGCCGAGTCTGACATTTTAGTTCGTAACCTATGATGAATAATTATAAAGCTAGAGCCAAGATTCTGTAGGTAATGTACATTCTTTAAAGATATATATTGTTGTATATTGAGCCTATTTATCATTATTCCTGGCTGATCTAAAGAGCACAATATGGAAGCAGAAATGTTAAGGACAATGATGGAAGAAAAGAACTAAAATTGGTATGTGTAACAATGTGAAGCAATTACTTCAATATGACTAGTGATAATCTTGCAAGTTATGGACAATAAGAAAGTGTTTTTCTTCCTTCTTGTAAATTTAGACTAACATTCTCCAATATTGATTCTTAAGTAATATAAATGTATATATTTCCAATCTTGTTGTTATGTACCCAATAGACTTCCACAAAAAGAGGGCATGTGTACTTATATATGGTGGACAGATCTAAAACAGGTCCAGGTTTGTTAACAACCTGCATGGGACTACTAGATAGAAATTTCATAAATCGAAGCTCACCTTAGTCTACCCTGGTGAAGCTCTGAGATGAGCTCATTCAAATTTAGAGAACCAGCCCTGGCTGGTGTGGCTCAGTGGATTGAGTGCCAGCCTGTGAACCAGAGGGTCACTGGTTCGATTCCCAGTCGGGGCACATGCCTGGGTTTGGGGTCCGGGTCCTCGGTGGGGGGCGTGTGAGAGGCAACCACACATTGATGTTCCTCTCCCTCTCTTTCTTCCTCCCTTCCCCTCCCTAAAAATAAATAAAATCTTAAAAAAAAAAAA
>VMDR010030159.1:0-12475 GCA_007922815.1 Macrotus californicus
TCTTGCCCTGGCCAGGTAGTTCAGTTGGTTACAGCATCATCCTGATATGCCAAGGTTGTGGGTTCAATCCTCGGTCGGGGTACCTACAAGAATCAACCAATGAATGTATAAATAAGTAAAACAACAAATTGATGTTTCTCTCTCTCCTTTCCTTTCTCTCTGAAATGAATAAGTAAAATAATTTTAAAAACTGTCTTTACTCTCAACCCAAACAATACCAGAACCTTTGAATATTTTAACTCCCATCATCCTTCTTGACATACAAGCTATATTATCATATGTTTTATTTCAACATTTTTTGTTTGTTTGTTTTGGGCATTGCAGTAGGTGCTGTGTGCACTGCCTCAGTTTCCCTTTCAGGACCGAGACATAACTTCTGCCAGATGCTGGGAGTGTTGGTAGCTGATGCTTCTCAACTGAATCCCTCACTGAGAAATATCCTCAGCAGAAGAGAATGACCTTGCCCAAAGTCACACCCCTCCCTGGTGACAGTTCATAGCTAACTTCCAGTGTGCCTGGTCAGTGTGTGTATGTGCGCATGTTGGGGATAAAGGACCCTTTCCTTAATGGTGGAATGACTCTGATGGTTATCCCAGCTCCAGAGCTCTCTGTGGAATCAGATGATGTTTTGTTGTCATTGTATCACAATTCAACTTCTTTCCCTCCTGTTTCTACTTTGTTTACTCACCGACAGGTGTGGCCTGCTAGAGAACTCTTCCTGAAACCTCCTGCATACGAATTCAGACGCATAGTCGGTCATTTCTCAGAGAATTCCCACTTAAGTGTCTGTGGCCAGTGTTCATTTAGACTTACTCACATATTTTCCATTTTATTTGCTAATTAATAATTTCTTCCTGCATCTGGGATCAATTTCCTTCTGGTGAATTATATCCCTTAACATTCCCTTAGACAGAATCTGTTGAGTGGAAGTCTTCATTTTGCTTTGTTCTGAAAGATAATTTTAATGGGTATGAAATCCACATTGATAATTATTTTCTTACAGTTCATTGAAGATATTATTCCACTATTTTCTGATTTCCATGGTTGCTGTTGCAAATTTAGCTGTCAAATGAACTGTCACTTCTTTGAAGATAATTTGTTTTTTTCTTTTAGTCTGTTTTTCAATTTTTTTTTGTATTTGATGTTCTGCAGTTTCCCCATTACTACCATAGTGTGTCTAAGGGTGGATGTGTTTGTGTTTAAACTTACCTGGGATTCATGAGCTTTTATTTCCAGACTGCTAGAGATAGAAGTCTTCTGAGCCTCAGTTTTTACTTCTGTAAAAAGGTAATGATGATAATTTCTGTTTCACTGGGATTGCTGATAGGATCATATGAGGCAGAATTTCACCAGTTGTACCTCACTGAATTAGATATCTTTCCTGTCTAGGCTCCCCCCAAAGGTTCCATGATCAAACAGATTTGGGGAGTGCTGGTTACTACAGACTGCACAGGAGAGTCGCAAAGCCCATCAGCATCAGGAAAACCCTGGGGAGTCCTGCACTATTCTCCACTCTCTTGTGTCCTTAGAACAGTCTTTGTCAAAAACACCTTTTAATGGCCCATAGACTGTGCAATAGCATTTGGGAAAATATTGATGTGTAAAATATTGAATGAAGTGTTTTATTCAATAAGATATGAGTATTTTCCCCCACAAACAGTCTAGGGAATCAAGCCTGGTCTTACTGAAAACTGAGATGAAGGCTCCTTGTTTATCCTGACTCTTGGGAAGACATCACTGGGGGCAAGTATGTTCACGAACCCCCAGGGAACTGACAGAAGTGTCTGCTGGGGTGTGTTCTGCTCACTGGACTTACAGCTGGGTCTCTCAGTTGGTAGTTGTGGACTACCTGCCTCAGAGGGACCTGAGACCCTGTGTAAAAATGTGTGTTTCTAGGCCCCTCACCAGACCTACATGCACTACCAGCATTATTCATTTCCCCATGGGATTATTATGCATATTAAAGATTGAGTTTGCTGTATGGGTAGCTTCAGGGGTGATCACTAGAAATGCTTATTTGTGGCTCAGGTGTCTTTGGCTGATTTTTAATGTAAGAAAACAAAATTCCTTCCCATGAAAGCTTCAATGACTTCTAAGTGTCCACTCATTCTTTAGTTCTCAAATATAGAGTCTGATGGACATGCTTCCTTCTATGGTCTTTGAAGCCTGCCTTGCAAGCTTGTTTGAGGACTTTGGTTGATATGGGCTAGGAGAGAACAAATATAATTATTAGGAATTTTACATTTCCAGATTAGTGTCTCTATAGTTTTTATAGTGCTTTCAAAAGTAAAGCCACAAACACATTATATGTTGGAACCTCCCTATCAATCTGTAAGATTAGCAGAATAAGTATTAATACTCCCATTTTACAGAAGTGAACACCGAGGCTCCACTAGATAAAATGATTTGCTGAAGCTCCTGAATGCAAACATTGGTGGAGCCAGATTTAGAGTCCAAGGTTTCTCACCTGCCCACCCTCCATTCTTCCTCTCCCAACCCCAATGAGCTCTCTGTACCTCCTTCTGTCTCTCCCTTTCTTCTTTAAACGTTTCACGGCCCTTTCTACTAATCAATGTCAACCAAGCAGCCTCTATGTGCTGTTCTGTCTTGGCCATTGTAGACATAGTCACATTTGCCACCCCAAAACACTGGAGTTATTGACCACTTTGCCAGCCTGAATGCAGGCACACCCCTACCAACCGTGTGCCCCTACGAGTCTGTATCACTACAGAGAGAGAAATGTGGTGGCAACTCAGAGGGATGTTTTGCTTAATCAGGCTGTTCTGTGAGCATTTCCTCCACTTCACCAACCTAACTCTTGATTTTGTAAAACTAAAAATAACGTGCACCAATAATCGTGCCATCTGGAGGTGTGGTGCACCTGTTCTTTTCTTCTCCGTTTCCCTCCTAGGACATGTGTACTTACCTACAAAAAGGGGGTTGCATTCCATGCAGTTTGGCAGAATGGTAAGGGAAGACATTTGCAGAATTTGAACCTGAAACATTTTTAACTGAAATAATGAGAGTTGTTGTTTTGCTTACCCAGCACAAAGAGAGTACTTTTCCAATTCTACAATTATCGTGTTCCATGCAGATAGTTTATTTTCTAAAATCCATCTAGCACCATAACTAAAATGATTGCCCAAACTACAGAATTACCCAGATACCTATTTAATGAGTTCTTTACCTTCTGGAGCCTGCATACTCAGTCAGAAGAAGAAAAAAAATTCCCTTCTATTAGTCATATAACTTTTAATCTGAAATACTTTATCATCTACCCATATTTATTCAGCACCAGGGCTTTGCGGTGTGGAGACTAGATAGATACACAGAGCACAGAAGTAGTAGATTTGTTCTGCTTTCAAAGGGTTTCATAGCATTATTATGCTCTTGGGGTGTTTATTCTTCAAAGCTACTGTATTTCCCTTCTCCAGCAGTGGGCAAGAGGGAATTTCTTAGCTTCTCCTGTTTAAGTCTCTGATCAGAAGGTCCTCAAGGTGAACAATGATGTAATCCCTCCTGACAGCAAGTAAGTGTGAGCAGTCCTGGGCCGCCAGCTGCCTGCTAGAGTGATTTAGCTACCGTGTGCCTGCACCCAGAGCTCAGAACATGAGCTGGGCAACAACTGAGTCTAAAAATAAGCCAGCAGCCACATTCCAGTCGCCATGCTGTGGTCACATCATCCCCTGCAGCATTTCAGTAGGTGTGTGGCAGGACATGTGAGGCCACGTTCTGTATCTGCTGGCCTTTGTGTTCAACTATTTTGTCATGTCGAGTTTCTTACACAAGACGTGGCTCACAGAGAACCACTGGTGATGCTTTGGTGGAGTTATAACCAGAGACAATGCTGCGTTTGTCAGTCCTTGTGCAGGAGAGGGAGGAAAGCCAGCCTTTCCTTAGTGATCTTAATAGACATATTCCCTGAAAGCTTCTGAGGCTAATTGTGGTGAAAATGTGCCAGGTAGACCCCTTTCACGCCAACCATAATTAATAGTGTTATCATCTTCAAGGCCATAATGCTCATCAGTTATTAATTAGCAATTCATTTTGTTGAATAAATAATACTTATGATTGATGATAGAACTTGTAATTGGGCACTAGAAGTGGCCCTCCTGGGATTGGCTCGCCAGCAAATATTAACCACGACAGAGTAACGAAAAACACAGAGGATCGTCCAGGAAAATTCACATTAAACAGTTGTGACACAGTCAAGGTGTTCCTTCTCAATGGGGGAAAAGTCCGCCTTGAGTGTCGGCTGTGTAGCCCGGGCCTGAGGGTATTAATTGTTTCTGGCCACACAGTGTCGGGTTTCCATTTCCGTTCATCTTGTAATCAGCCACCTTATTTCTTTTTTCCCAAAAGCAAATTGTTCTTTGCTAGACAATTCTATTGACTCTGAATTACTCTTGTGAGAGGTCCTTTTGAAGTACTGTCATGGCACCTGCACACAGACTTGAGGGGAAAAAGTGCTTTTACCAAAAGGTAATGATTGAAATTTTTATTTTAAATGATTCCTTAGATTGAATTCACTTTAGATTAACAGATTTTCCTGCCCAATTGATTTTCTGGCATCCATGCAGTCATCCAGAAGAGATAAAATGGGGGTTCATTTAGTCCACAGCTTGGAGGAGACTGAGAGCATGGCGAAGTGAACCAGCAAAGCTTCCTTCTTGCCCGCTCGGGTGGAGCAGGACAGCCAGAGCCGGTCAGCTGCTGACCAGATGCTGCCTTCAATTAATATTCCAACCCTCAAAGACATTTATCGCTCACTCTCAAAAGCAGAAC
Organism: Macrotus californicus; assembly: GCA_007922815.1. Taxonomy (NCBI): domain Eukaryota; kingdom Metazoa; phylum Chordata; class Mammalia; order Chiroptera; family Phyllostomidae; genus Macrotus; species Macrotus californicus. The sequence goes on from VMDR010030159.1 coordinate 4,786, forward strand.
AGCTGAGTAATAAAGGGAAACACTAAAGCTGTTTTTTTCAAGAACATTTATAATGGCTAAATTGCTCGAAATAAATTAGCACAAAAAATAAACATAGTTTGTACAGTATCTGTAAAACAAATTCCTAGTCATGGGAAAATAGAGAGACAAAGTAAGAGCTTGCATTTAACAAGCACATGCAATATGCTTCATTAAGACAGGGCTGCTTTTTTTTTTTCAATTTAAAAAGGGTTAATAAACTCCAAGATATCATTGCCAGTTAAACAGGTCCTGCAACATTTTAAGGGACTTAAGAGGCTACAAAGGAGACAGTTAAAAAGAAACCAAGAGACTGTGTTGTAATGCTAACAGGCAATTAACAAACTCATGGGTGTTAATTATCTTCATACTGTATCATGTTCAATTAGCTTGGTCTCTGCAACAAAGGCAACGATGAACAATTGCTTTGATAGGCGTACAGTACTTCATTTGTAGTTAATCGGTTTAAGCCCTCTGGTTGCTAGGTTACCTCTGTCTCCAGAGGTAAAAAGCTGTACAGATGCACTATGTTTAAATGACTACAGAGAACTGTTTAAACTCAAACCATGTATAACTCTTTATTGATTTTTCACAGAAGATCTCAGCTCTGATGATAAGGTTTTGATATATTTTCCTGCTACAGCCAGTTCCTTGGAGTATTGCAGAAAAAAATCTGTCAATATGCTTCTATTATGATCTCTTGATCTGTGCCTATAAAAACCTTTAGCCGCAGCCCTTATTATAAATAATGGAAGAAGCAATATCTGATTTTTTTCCACACTGTACTACATGAAGATTTTTTTTTCTTCATTGCCTTTGAACCCAAATTACAGGACTTCTTTCTGTACCCATACTCTAAAATAATAAAGAAGAATTTCTAGCTCTAATTAATTTGATTGACTCTCAGCAGGACAGGATCAGCTGTAGCATCATGAACTTTAACAATAACTACCAACTGATGGGCAGTTCACATCAATAAGACCATCACTAGCCTCTCTCTCACCTGTCACCAGGCGGGGAGTGAGCAATAACCAGCCCCCCACAGATACTCCCCGCTTAGCACTTTCTGCCCTATTAGCAATTTATAATGGTGATCAAGAAACAGTCAGCGGCAAATCAAGACAACTGTCTGGCTGCCTGTTTAATTGGCCTTGTTTGCTTTTTGATAAATGGCTGGTGACTACTATAGGCCCCTGTATTTTGACTTTTAATAGGCCACGGTGATTAGACTACCAACAGATACTAGGTCAAAACTGAGGAAAGGTGCAAAAAATGTTAATTAATATCAATAATAGGCAATTATTAGTTAGACAGAAGGACCTACTAGCTGCGTGCTCTAATGGCTCAGAGCTCACTGGAAGAGAGGCCCTGCCAAATTAGCATAACTGCGTATGCAGACTGCACGGTGGGTCCTAGCAAACATCTGTTATGTTAGTAATTCAAATAGAATTCCTGCCTTTGGAGTGATATTCGCAGAGTCAGCAATCCCTCTTGGCCATTTCAAGGCACTAACAATACCCTGGTGACTGGTGTCCTTCCAAGTGGGCTGTGTTTCAGGCTAAGAATTAAATTGCACCTTTTCTTTGGAGCTGTGCTGTTGAGGAGCTTTCGGGGGTCACTGTCCTCTGGCCCTCAGAGGGTGGAGGAAAAGCATCTTTGTGGAAGCCATACTGACCTTAGAGGGAAGTGTAATGTGGGCCCAGCAGACTCAGGGACAGACACACACAGGCTTTCTATGTTTGCCATTTCATAATTAGCACCGAAAATATGGCTATGTCCAAATGTCACACAGAATGCTATATATAATTCTCACAGCATGATTCTTTGTTGTTCATTCCTAGAAGTGTATTTTTGGGCATATGCAATGAAAAAGGCTGATGGTATGTTTTGGAGCATAAAAAAGAGGGATGGTGGAGTAGCAGTTAACAATGGAGTGATAGGAATCGTAAATACTATTCCCTACACTTGTTATTGACATTAAGGTCATCTTGGTCAAATCCAAAATGGTAGTCAAAGAAGGGTGGCATTGGAAAGGACATAGGAGTCCTTAAGCCCAAATTGAGAAACCAAGATCCAGAGAGGTCAGGAGACCTTGTTTAGGGTCACGCAGCTGGTTGAGGGCAGGGTTAGAAGGAGACATAGGTTTCTGCAGCTTTCTGCTCAGAGCTGTTAGGCTGACCTGGTTGCCTCCCTAAGAACCACTGGTTTCTACCTGTGATGCAGTGCCTGATAGGTACCTCCAAAGTACAAGTTAGAAATGTAAGTGTGAAGTATGTGTGAAGAGTGCTCCTGCTGTGGAAGTGGATGGCATTTGTGAAGTAGCATGCTATCAAACATACTTTGTTTTTAGGATTTAAAAAACTAGTTTATAAAATTCTAAAATCTATAGCCACCTCTTGAGATGTCTCACATTTTAATGTCAGGCACAGATTTTTTTTTAAAAGAAGGGTGAATTATAATTATGTTATCCCTCATTTCATTTTGAGCTTGTTTCTTACACATCTTGCTTGAACCAGACAGGGCAAGGATCTGTGTGTGGTGCCCTTTTCCTTCCCCACCAGAGGACTGACATTTAAGACCCATTTGACTAAACATTTTCAAAATCTTTAAAAAAAAATGTGTGTGTGTGTGTTTGTGCATGCACACACATGTGGTGGGGGGCAGAGTCTGCTTAAAAAGTTGAAATTGAACTGTGGACTATAACTAACTGCAGTTTTCTCCCTTCTTTTTCCTACCCTGTCTCCCTGCCCCAATACTGAGACAGTCTCTTCAGCCCCCATCTTTTCCCGGATTGCGCTGGACCAGTAACCCTTTCTAGTATCTCAGTGTCAGAGAAAATGAGGTAACTTCTTCATCTCTATTCCTGCAAAAGTACCTTGAAAATCATCTGGTTTTAACTCTATGAGTAAACTATACATATGTTTAAATATAACATTTTCAAATAATTCATTTCTGAGAATAAAATTATTAAAAATGATGGAAATATAACTTCTGGTTTTGGCATTTTAACCTTTTACTCAACAAAAATGTTTGTGGAGCCCTGGGCCAGGATGTAAAAGAACCATGAAGATAATGATCAGAATAGTACATTTACCAATTATGAACTCCTACCATGTGGATCTCTTTATGAAACAGTTTATGGGTATCAGCCATTTAGTTTTCATAGCAACCCAAAGAAGTAGTCACTTAAATGCCCATTTCACAAAAGAAGAGACAGAGGCTTGCAGATTTCTGTTTAATTTAACTTTAAATCTTTAAACTTGATGATATAAATTATTTTTCTTTTTTTGAGGATTTTAAGAATTTCCCCAGTTCCTCTATATTAAATATATATTAGGTAACATATTTTAGACAAAGTTTGGGAAGCAATAGCACCATGGTTCACTTTATAATATCTTCTTCAGTGTTTCCTTTATTTTGGGTAGAGAGTAGACATAAGTGTTACTGTAGCATTTTAAACTTTGGTATTTCTAGAGTGAGAAGAAATTATATATATTTTTTAAATATTAGAGTTTTGGTGTTTTTATTCCTATAAACTCAACACATTGTGGCATATTTGCTGCATAAGCTGTGCACAATTGAATCTAAGATGTCACTGATGACAAGATGTACCATTATTTTATTTACCACAAAGAAAGGAAAAAAAAGCTGCCAACTAAACTATGACAGGATGCTTTCTAACATTTTCTTTTAGGTCGTCGACAGCATTGGTGATACAGCATTTCTTTACAAAGTACTCCGTTTTTACCTCTGGGAGTTTTCCTTCCATCTCGATAACATCCATTCCTCAAGTTTTGGTGCTGGTACTTTTCATGTTCTCATATGAGCAGAACATTATAACTTTATCAGGACTGCAAGCTGGCTGATGATTATAGTACAGTGCATCTGGATTTCAGAGATGTTAAAGTGTGCAAAAACTGTGCATCTTATAACCCATGAGATGTGTTAGAACACTCATCGGTTGTCTGTCAGTATACAAATACACCAAGTTATATAGTTTTCAGATACGTAAGTCCAGTAATTAATTCCAGTGTATGAAGATGACGTGTGGTCACACATGTTTTTCTCATAGCAGTGTTTGCAGACAAGCTATTGGTTGTGTGTTGTCCGGATGATGAATATGGTGAGAAATCCTGAGAATTTTCTCCTTTTGGGTTCTTTTACGTATCTGTTACTAGGATTGCCCTACTTTTGAGAGCCAAATTCTGCCTGTGGCCAGTTATGCCTTCAGGGATTTACTTGTACCCAGAGCCCCACCATGGCCTGTGAATGGAGGAGTTTCTCTCTCTAGCTTGTGGGCACCAGGACAACCTGGAAAATTATTCTTAGAAAGTCGAGAAAGCTGAAGAAAGCCCTAATTTGATTGGCACCTATGTGTCTCATGGGGACATCAGTCTCTGCTTTTGGTGATGTGCTGAGATGTGTAGAACCTACTATTCCAGCAGTGTTTTCTTCTTTATGCTTTGCCTAGAACTAGTCCTAGGCCCCTTTATTCTTTCTCTCTCTCTTTTTTTCCTCCTGGACAAATGTTAGTGCTTGCATGGGTATTGACATTTATTGAGCCCATTCCTATTCATGCCTACTATATAGCCATGACTGCTAATAAGGGGCTGGTAGTCTTCCTTATGGGAAGTAACACTAGTCAAGAACCAGGGTTTTGCAGCAATGTGGGCCTGGGTTTGAATCCCACTGCAGCCATGTATTAGCTGTGTGATTCTGGGCTTCAGTTTTCTCATCAGTAACATGATACCTACTCAATATCTCTGTCGGTTTCAGAGAAAATGTGTGTGACACTTTTTGCCTGATACCTGGTTATATATAGTAAAGGCACAATTGATAACGCTCCTTGTCATGCTGTGGGACACCTGGACCATAAGAACAGGTCATTGCCCTCCAGAACTCTTTTCTATGAATGAGTAACATTTTCAGGAACCATTTTTACTGGTCAGATGACAGTCGACTGCTTTTCCAATACCCTTTCCTTGTTTGGAGTCTGGCTCTCCAAATAGGCACCTATCTTCTGCCCCTAAGCCTAAACTGCATCCATTTCTGATGTTCTGATTAGTTGTGTGTTGATCTGTTGATGATACATTGTCATGGATGTGTCCTTTTAAACATAGCATGGTCAGATGAGAATTGGATTAGAAGATGTCAGCTTGGTCCAAGTCATAGCTTTATCACCAACTAGCTGTGTGGCTTCCCTCATCAGAAAATATGTCCTCCATGGTGCTACTCATGTGAGGAAAGATTTCCCATTATTTATTTTCAGCAAGTCCTCTTGTCTATTGCCTCTCACCATCATGGCTGCCCATCAGCTTTATTAGGTCAAAGCTGGCTATTTCTAAGGACCCTTCCTGGAGTGCACTGGAAAGCATCTGTAAGCCTATCAGATACAGCAGAATCAGCTTGTGATACAAAGGTTCCTCCTCCATGATGGTTTATGGTCTTTGCACCTGTAGATGGTCCTCTTCCAGTAGCAGATTTTTGTTCCCTTTAGAATGAAAGATTCAAGATGTCCAGAGCAAGGCAGAGCTTTATCCTGGCCCCACTCATGACTCATGTAGAAGCCCGGAGCAGCCCACATACCACTTAATAATTTTACCTGGAAATGAAGAGCTTAGGTGTATTACCCAAGCAGGAGGCTGGGAGAGGGAAAGAAATAATTCACAAGGCATTCCAACTCTAAAATACTACCCAGTAGGATAGATATTTTTATAATCAGGAACAATGGATTGCCAAATTGCAATATATTACAATGAACATAATATTAAGGGTTAAAAGGGGGGGTTACACAGAGAGAATGGTTTGGGTATTGGAATTAAAGTCTCTGGTTTCTTTGATAATTATATTTTTCACTGGAAATGATTACACTGGCATATTGTTTCTATTAAAACAAAAGCAATGGCAGCCCACTATACCAGAAGGGCAAGAAGAGTTTAGGTTGTGAGTAATGCCAGAAGGCAGGAGTGGGTAAGCTCCTGAGATCATCTCCAGTGTCACAATTCAGTATGTATGAGTCCTCTTTTAACTTCTTGGGGATTTGTGGGGGAAGAGTAGACTCCACATGACAGGAAGCAGTACAGCTTGTCACCTATTTACCCATCTTGGTTTTTGCATATTTTGCATAGTGATTTCTGTTTGGAAATGAATTTAAAGCAATTGCAGGTGGCAGAGAGAACTTGTTTCAAGGCAAGATTTGAAATGGAAAAAAAGATCTTGTCCAGAGCTTTCTTCAAGTCAGGTGATGATGAATGAAGGTTCCTTGTTGGGAGAAAAAGGAATTCCCCATGAACCCTGTCTTCTCATCCACCTGACTGCTCTGTTGTAGGTATGGTGCCTTCCTAGCTGTCAGTCATTTGAGGGGAACCACTGACTCCAAGACCTCCCTGTTTTTAAGTGGATGGCATACACACAGAAGGCTGATGATGGCGTACATGACATAGAAACTGTCACAGAACAAAGTTGGAGGAAACTGAGCACCTGCCTCCCCAAAGTGGCCACCAAGTCATGCCAGATGTCATAGTTCCGCTAGAAGGCGTACTGCCTGAGGATCATATGTTTTTTTTTTTTTTGTGTGTGTGTGTGTGTGTGTGTGTGTGTGTGTAGAGAAGGGAAGGGCAGATATTCTCCTGAGAATATCTTAATGGGGTTTTCAGTTTTTCTTGTTTATTTCATACACACAAAATTATGAATTAACACCTCCATTCATGTTCTTGATGTTGCTGCTGAAGAAATATACGGAAGGATTTGACATCTGGACCCTTACTTGTTCCTGCTGCCTACAAAACTGCAGCAGTTGGTGTTCATTAGTGAGAACTAAAAATGCCCAAATAAAAATACTCCAGGATTGCTGCTCATTTATACTTTGAAAACAGATATATTTGTTTGTACATATAGGTATACATGCATTTTAACCTTACTTATTGCCTAAATGTGAAATTGAATTTGAAATAAATCCATTGGGGTAAGTGCTTACCAACACGTTTAAATAAGCACCAGTTGAATAAGCATCAAAGCTCTGTAATGATTTATTCTCATTTTAGTTTCCCAAACTGAAGAACTCTACTCAGTCCCTTTGAATTTCTTATCCAGCCCCTATAAGCTTGAGAGGTTCAGAGTTTTCTGTTTGTGCTGTGATCTTCTCCAGTGGTAGCTCATTCTAAAGTTGAATCTGTTCTAGGGGTAAATATTTATTTCTGAGTTTTGAAAGCCCAAATAATAAATGCTGCTTAGAAATCTTTTCTAACAGGCCTAGAGTAGATTTTTATCACAATCTGAAATATATTTTCAATATATGTGTACAGGTACATAGTTCTGGTGGACAAATTCATTCATTAATTCAGTAAATAATTAAGCATGCAAATTACATGATCTTGAGACATGATTAGATTGATGGGCTACTCTTTAAATTTAACTAAAGGGATTGGTGTTTTAAGCCTCATGACTGATGTGTGGCTTTGGGCTGCATTGAACTTGACTACATAATGCACTAAAAGGGAATGATGGAATCCCTCAGAGTTCTGGGTGGTACATGAGCTTCCTTCTCAACAGCTTCTATATAGAGAGAGGGTCTTATCTGGGAAGTTTTAGATTTATACGATTTGAGGATACAGAGTTCAAGAAATTTTGGTTTTATTTTGAGATCTATTCTAGGACTGGGAGTGCTCAAGGA
>VMDR010030160.1:0-12477 GCA_007922815.1 Macrotus californicus
CATATAATAAGGGCTTGGTGATGATGAACTCCTTGAACTTGACCTTATCTGGGAAGCACTTTATTTGCCCTTCCATTCTAAATGAAAGCTTGGCTGGATAGAGTAATTTTGGATGTAGGTCCTTGGCTTTCATGACTTGGAATACTTCTTGCCAGCCCCTTCTTGCCTGTAAGGTTTCTTTTGAGAAATCAGCTGACAGCAAGAGAATATGGCTTTAGAAAACATGTCAAGAAATCAATATCCTTTTAAATAGTACTTCAGTATTGCCTATATTCCAATGACAGATTAATAACTCTCAGAAAGCATTTTATTTAAAAGGTTTGTGTTCACTTTCCACTCCATACACATCACTCCTTTCATCTTAAAAACCAACAACAAAAAACCCTCAAACCAACTGACCTCATTTTCTTTGAAAAAGTCTGGATCCATCAGGACACTCTGAGTTAAACTGCTCGTACAACTGGTACGTGCAAATAGTTACGTATGATTGGTTTGTTCAGTCAATGAGACCACCACGGTCTGTGACCATGCTTGATTGGCTTTGCCTTTTTCTTTGACTTGCCATTTTTCATGGGCCTCACATTACAGCTGGCCTCCATTTCCTCATTTTTATCATGAATATACCTATACTTACCTCACAAAGTTTTAAGGAAGATTCACTGTGTGTATGTGCCTTGATCAGTGCCTGTTTTAGAGTAGGTGCTCAATTAATGTTCATTAACTTTGACCTTTCTTTGATTTTGGGTACAGAAGGTCATGCCTTGACAGGGTGCCTAGATAAATTTCATGGAAAAACAATTGTGGAACAGGCATGTCTACAGAGAACAAACACATTGCAAACATGTTCTCCTTAAGGATTGGGGGAGCATGTGGATATGAACTAAGATCTTCTTGGAAATGCCAGATTCTGACTCACAGAGACCACAGCTTGTCTTGTGGCCCATAGGTGGTCAGTGGAGACACATGCAGGTCAGAGGGCTGGCTCTTGCCCCCTGTTCCCTGTGTGACCTTTCCAGGAACATCCACTTTATGGAAAGAAGCAGATCAAATGGTTAAGAAAAGATCAGGGTCAGATGGGAAAAATGAAGTTGCTTAAGCCCTTGGCTTAAACTCATTTCCCCAGAAAAAGCATGTGGTATACTTAGTAGCATATTTTAGAGGAATATAATTCCTGGTCATTGATGTGATGGTCTGGGGTGTGCTCCTGAGTCAAGATGGGTTATATGGCTTGAAATAAAGGCAGAGTCTTCAGATCAGGCCAAATGAATGGGGAGATTGGTGTCTTTGTTTTATGATTCATGATCTTGCTTCAGTTCTGGGTGATTCTCTTTGATTTGAACCTCCCTTCTCATTTGCAGACTTGTAGACAGAGCACATGCCATAAAATTGAATTTCACTCCTACTGGTCTTAGTAGTATTTCAGATTACAGCTAATGTGATAAGTTGAAGGTTCTCATTTCTGGGTTTTTCTCATCCTTAATGTCCTAGGCATAACAAGCTTCTTATTCTTATATGGGAAGTTGAGGAAATATTCATTTTTCCTCATAAACATTCTCTAAAAATACCAGGGAATGTGGGATATAGGTGCATTGTTATTTATAGTTTTTCCTGGTTAAGTGTTTAAAATAGAATGACAGAAGAATTTATTGTCTTTCCTGTTAATTTTATGTGTGTATGGGGTTCATAGCTAGTGCTCATTGCCTTGGGGACAAGGACCACATCTTTTAGCTTTATTTTATGCATAACTTCCACTTGACCTCAGTGTCTTGCAGACTGATTATTGGAAAGTTCAATTTGGATTGAGAAAATTTTCTGTTTCCAGTGTTATACTGAGGTATATGAAAGAAGGAAGTAGTGGGATCCACTTACTTCTATTGACCCCACCCATTTAATTATTCAGAAATATTCCTTAATTTATTTAACAAAGATTGACACCCCTAGAGCCAGGTGCTCTGTTGAAAGCTGGGAGAATGTGACCAAGACAAGACATGATTCCCACTCTCACGAGGCTTAAGTTCTAGTTAATGACATATAAACAATGAGGTTTATATGATATTGAGAAGAATCTTTTAGATGTACAGTTGCAAGGCATCCTCAATTTTCTATTATATTTTGAATTTATTATATACTTTCCCCTTTCTACCTTGCATACTTTTGCTTGTGTAAATTACTCACCACCCAATAATAAATCCATTTTTCCAATGCATTTCTGACATTTAAATAAAACTGTGGACTTTCATGAAAAAGTAAGATATGCCATCGAAACTTTTTCTATGGAATTTTATTGGGATACTACAATGGTAGGTAAGTATGAGACCATCTTTTTTAAAACATGGAGAATATTCCTTTATTTAGAGCTTTCTGTGAGGGTCCGGAATGCTACGCAAACTTTACTTTCATGGGCCTGTACACTGCCAGAGGAAAGAGGTCCAAAGGGAAACATAATTTGTGGCAGGGAAAAAAAACGGAGTTATAGAGACACTTGAAAAGAACAGCTCTGGCTGAAGACCGGAAAACACCAAGGGTTAGCAGAGCTGAAAATACATATAAATATATTTTAGTTTTGAGAAATAGCTCATAGGAGATTTAGTGGCTGTGAAAAGCCCCCTTTCGTTCCACATAGGAAGGGAACTTAAAATAGCCCATTTATAGCACTGGGAAATCCCATCCCCATGGGTCTCAGTTCACTTGAGCTCAACTCACAGTTGCTGAAAACCTGCTTTGTGCAGGCACAGCGCTACAGATGGAGACAGGAAGCAGGAGACATGGACCCTAGCCTGCAGTGTCTTTTAGTCCTCTGTGGAAGCAGACATCTAAGCAGGAAATTTCTTGACACTGTGATAGGGCCTGTGAGCCCAGGTTGCCATGGGTGACTTGGAGGGTAGGCCTGGAGCCTGGGGACGGGGTGTAGGGGTGTAGGGAAGAGGTATCACAGAAGATCTCTGGAGTAGGTAATATTGAGCTGAGTCTATAAAAAGTGGGTATGAGTCAATGAGATAATGTTTTCATTACAAACCACTTAAAAAAAACAAATGAATGAGGACCTCTATGAAATAATCCACATAACGCTGAAACTTTCAAAGTTGAATACTAAAGACAGAATCACACCCCAGGTCTGCTGATACTTCCCTTGCCAAAAAGCAGGGGCAAACCCGTTGAAAAGCGTGTGTAGTGATTCACCTGCGAATATGTTCAGACTCTCCCAATTGGACTCCCTGAGTAGCGTGCTCTCCCCAGAGGAGGGTCTGATGATGGCACCCTAAGGTAGTTTCCTAACTGAAGACTCCTGTCACTAGAGCTTTTTCTTGGAGCCAAGTAGCCAGAATCACCCTTGGAAGGGTAACTGTACTTCTGACTTTCTTCACTCAGGGACCTGTATCGGATTCACAACATTCCCATGGGGTTAGATTAGGAGAGCTGTGAGAATAGATGGTGAGTCCATTAACCTATTCTCAGGTAGGCTTTATTACCCAAGCCTCATCCAGGAGCGCCGGCTTGTTTTACTCATGAACGCTGTTGCTGTTGGCATAAGGTGAATTAATTGCTTTTCATTCTTAGGAAATCAAATAAATCATGTCTAAGTCAACAATGGCAAAAACTCATGACCTCTTCCTGGTTGGGACAGTTTCCCCTTCAGAAAAATGTTTTAGTGACACACAATAGTTTTGGGAAAGGGAAGTAAGGGTCTCTTGATTCTCTGAAAGTGTATGTTTTCTGAGAAATATTAAAAAATGATTGCATTTCTGAATAAATCTCTTTCACGACATTTAAACAACTTAAGAATTTGGGGACTTTCTTCATAATGCTCTTAGAATAGAAGATTATCTATTCCAGTTCTCCTCTCCATTCTTTCACTTCTGCCAAAAAAAAAAGTGTGGAGTGGGATAATACAGAAATAAGCATTTCATATCATCACAAAACCTATTGGATTGCCTTTCATTTAGCCATTCAAGTTCTTGTTCATTTTGGATACACAGTGCTGGGTCAATGATATGGCTTGGAAAGGTTTTAGCCTATTGGAATCTCCATCAGACCCATTCTAAATAAATACACAATCTAAATAAAAACGGAGCACTTGCTATGCACATACAGCTTCAAAAGGAGAACCCCGCACTACCATAGTACTCACTTTCTGCATGCCAGTCAGCTCTATAGAAATTCTAGCACACAATTGCAGGGAGCAGCTGTGCCCTACGTCTTTGGAGTTTAGGGCAGGTGCAGTGACTTAATGAACAGACAACTGTATTCAATCACCTGGAATGATGTTTTAATTTCATACTTTGCCAGGGTTCCCTTCAGAGTCATCTAAATCCTATTAAGCTGTCATGGGTTGTATTTTTCTGGATTTTTTCCTTCAATTTTACTTATTTTGGGAGAGTTGTCACAGGACCCAAGTCGAGACATACGAGTCCAATTTGTAATCTTACTGCTTTTACTCAATTTATCAGAGTCTGCAGAAGCCAGCTTTTGCTTCCTGTCCCTGTAGGATGACAATATTGAGCAACTTGTAGATATGACTTGGGCATGCTGAGGGAAAATTCCATTTTCATATTTTAGACTGCTTCCTAACCATTAGTAAGCAGAGTCAGAGGTCAATGTCATCGCCATTTCTGTCTATCTGGTTGGACTTGTTTGTTGCACGCTCAAATATAACTTAGAATCATTTCTTTATTTTCTCTAACTGAAAAGCAGTTAGCTTTTGTTCTTGCTGCATGTTATGAATGGAATGTTTGTGTGGGTCTTTCCCCCTCTCCCAAATTCATAAGTTGAAGCCCTAACCCCTAAAAGTGATGGCATGTGGGGGAGGGAACTTCGAGAGGTAAGTAGATTTACAGGATGTCATGAAGTGGAGATCTAGTGATTGAATTTATGTCTTTATAAGAAGAGGCCAGAACTGTCTCTTTACCATGAGCAGATACAGTAAGAAGACAGCCACCTGCAAGCCAGGAAGAGGCCTCACCAAGAAATGAATTTGCTGAGACCTTGATGTTATACTTCTCAACCTCTGAACTATAAGAAAATGCATTTCTGTTCTTTAAGCTACCCATCCAGTCTATGGCATTTTGTGATAGCAGCCTGAGCAAACTGAAACAAGCTGCCTTTACTATTATTGCATACAAACCTCACTGAAACCTAAGGGATAGAAATTATTTTAACTCTATAAGTGGATAAACTGAGACTCAGAGAGCTTACATAGCAGTCCTGCCCCAGGATTCAAAACCATAGAAAGAGCAGACTGCCCACAAAATCCAGGTCTGAGGCTACAGCAAGGACTATTGGACAGCCACACTGACCAATATGGTAGCTGCTAGCCACAAGTGAAATTACATTTCCATTTTAATTTCAGTAAAACTTCAGTCTCCTAGCTGCTTCACTTCAAAACTCTACAGCCACATGTAGCTAGTGGCTAACACATTGGATGGTGCAGATACAGTAAATTTCCACCATCACAAGAAATTTTGTCAGGCTGTGCTGAGATCTCCCTTATGCCAAGAAACTCAAGTGACTTAAAGGGGCCGAGGTGCCATTCCATTCTCCTCGTGTCGTGTGGGGAGAAAGCGCATAGGGGAAGCACTAAAGGGAAGATACTTGCATTACCATCAAGATCATACCTAACTATGAAATCATATACAAGTTAAAAGCATATGAAATAAGAGATAGTAAAATGATGGTTGCCAGGGGTTGAGGGGAGAGGAGAATGGGGAGTCATTGTTCAGTGTGTATAGAGTCTCAACATTACATGATACATGGAGCTGCGGGGATGGGTGGTGGTGATGGCCACAGGACAGCGTGGATGTATCTACCCTGAACTGCACACTCAGAATGGTTAAGATGGTAAATTTCATGTTCTGTGTGTTTTACCACAATAAAAAGAATATACTGTGCCAATATTTCCATGTCAACAAGTACTGCAACATCAAAAAAATGTATGAGAAAAGTTTAATTTCCATTGCACCCCCTTTCCCCATCTCAGATTTTGAGATAGTTCCAGGGTACACTGTGTGGCTCCAACCAAAATTCAGGGAAGGACAGCGAGGTCTCTGAAAGAAACTGACCTTGAGGAAGGTCTCTGGGCAAGCTCAAGCAGGCAAGGTTATCCCAGGAGCAGTCAAGCAGCACCCATAGAGTGGCGAACTGCCATGCAGCAGGGGCACCCTGTGGCAATGGGCCAGATGTCAACTGGCAGTGACTGGTTGGACTCTGTGAGTCTCTCTCTGCCTGCCTTTGCAAGTAATACTGGTTCTCAACTGGTCCCCAAATATGGACCAAATGTGTCCCCAGTTACTTTTATAACCTGTGGGGGGGGGATTGTTTTAAGAAGAAAACCATTTTTCCTACTAATTTCCTGCTAATAGACTAGGTCTTAAGTGATTAACCAAAGCTATATGACTGCATTTGTGCCCTGTTTTAGAGTAGGTCAGACTATTTACCTTACCTACCTTGACTGAGTGTGGTCATCATCCACTGATGCTTGGATCCACCCCCGGAGATTCTGATTTTGTGGGCCTGGGTGTGGCCTGGGCATTTGGGCTTAAAAAACCCTCCACAACTCCCTAGGCAACTCTAATGTGCCAGAAAGTTTGAGAAACATGGGCCATGATGTAGAGGTTGTATCAAACATTGCAATGCATATAAAGTGCTCAGAAGATTACCTGGGGCACGGATAGAAGAGACACAGTAAATAGGACTGTTTTTGTTGTTACCATCAACTCATGCCCGAAACCCAGACCAAGCAATGAATACATAAACAAACAGACCATCTCAATACTCACAAAGTAAGCAGAGCCTGACCAACGGCCCCGCCCAGGTCTCTAAGTGCTGGGAGCAGTCATCCACTCATGAACTGTGTTTCTCTTCATACTCAGGTAGTTAAAACTGGAGAGGGGGGCATTTGGTGTCTTTCAAAATGTTTAGTGGCCCTGGCTCCTGAAATAAGAAAGGCATGTTTGTGAAAATGAAATGTTTATGTGTTAACATCTCCAAATCTTGGAAGAAGCTTTTAGAGAAATAAATCACGAGACTAAGGAATGGTTATTCTTCCCCAATGAGGTCATCAGCGCTGATCGATTTGCACTGGGTACCTCTCAGTGTAGGTTCCCATTGGAAGACCCAATGGCACAAAATGAAAGACCTAAGCTTCTCAATCAAAGAGCTTATAATACGTCTTCATTCATAATACATATAAAATTTTAGTGAGAGTAAAATTCATTTCCTAGACATATATGAACATTTATTTTTAGAGTTGCAGGAAGTTAATTTACTTACTGTAATGGATTTCTATCCACTTTGTCAATTGTTGCTCATGGACCACTGCATCGAATATAATTGTACGGAAATACTTCAGTGGGCTTCTCATTCTCCTTCCTTAAAAAAAGAAACATCCATGTCAAAATAAAAGCATGCTTTTTCTATCTGATTTTTACTATTTTAGTTTTAAATCGGTCTTCATTAAGTGGAATTTGCCAAACAAATTGTTTTAGAACAGGCTGAAAAATCACCCTCAATTGCCTTTGTATTTTATATATGTTCATTGAAAAATGATCAGGACAAAGTATCATAGTAGAATCTTGTTTTTATTTCACTCAGTATTGGTGCAAGATGACGCTGTTGTCCCCAGTCATTTGGGGAGTATAGTGTACACTGGGCATGTAATTCAAGATTTTTCTTACAAATTATTAAATTCTGGTTCGAGCTGTCACACAAAGGCCAGGCTGGAAATATTACACAGTAGCTCAGTCCCTCGGAATGGAAAAGTACATGAAGTCTCAATACAGGCTACTGCAATAGCTTTTTGGCTCCAGTTCAGAAAGCAGGCTTGCCAGACCCCTGGTGCCTCTTCTCAGATATGAAAATGGAGCTTCTTCGTGTGGATACAGTTCCTTTGGCTTATTTGCATTGACAGTTCTGCTGGTGATGACTTGGACCCATAAGAACAGTGAAAGGTGACCCTTAGAAGCTTACTTTGTAAGTAATCTTTTTTCAACTTAATTATACCAATAGGTCTTTTCTATAGATTAACTGCTAAGGTAAAACTTGGGCAATTGAGTTTCCATAGTCACTCAGTAATTCATTTGCTCATTTGTTTCCTTAATTTGTTCAGACAAGAATTTGTCGAATGACTCTTGGGTGCCCAGCACTGCCTTAAGCACAGGAGAAGACAGTACCGCAGAAAGAGTTCTGGAAAAGATCTTGGGAGAATCCTCTCACCACTTGGGCGGCCTGACCATGTGACTTGGTGCCCTGCCTACGGGAAAAATTACACATTCCCAGATGTCACCATGTGATTTGCTTTGACCCATGAAATGAGCAAAAGTGACCCACATTATTTTTATCTGGAAGTTGTAAGCACCAAGCCTTGGTCAACCATCTCTTCCTCTGTCTTCCCTCTTTCAGGAGCCCAACAGTGTCCCCAACATGGGCTGCACCTTCCATTTAGGTACAAGAGTGAGGGCAGGAGGAACAGACGGGAGCTGACTACCTGGTGGCCAAGGGATCAGTCCTGAGATTTGGAACTCATTTGTTAGCACAGAATCACCCAGCCCCTGCCAAGCTACGTGGTGTGTTGGTACTGCAGGTGCACAATATAACTACAGTATTACCACTCCAGGATTGAAGTCTGAAAGGTCAGTTCCGGGTTACACTCCCAGCCTGTTCAGGACCCATCAGGGCCTGCGTCATCCATTCAGGCAGGTCCTTTTCCTTTTTTAAACTTTCCCAAGTGAAACATGTCTCTTCCATTCTTCCATTACTCACACAAGGTTGCTGCTGCTCAGAGGGAGGAGCTGGGAATGTGGGAGAGAAAGGGGACGCAAAGAGAGCTGGGGAAGTTAGAGTGGAGAGGGGACAAGCTCAGGGACTTGCTTCAGGGGCTGCATCTGCAGGGACTTCTGTTCAAGTCTTGCCCCAGATGTCACAGCCTACAGCTGCTTCCAATCATTTGGTGTATGCATTTCCTGTCCAAACCAAATAATAAAAAAGAAGAGACACACACCACCAGAACTCTCATCTCCATTTCCCCTCTCCTCTAAATCTCCATATTTATATTTCTACCTTTGAACAAAAACATTCAGAAATATGTAGCTTTCTTTTTTTTTAGTTTGGAAAAACAAAATGCTTTTTAGAAATGATTTTGTTTTCTGAAAAAAGAGCTCCTTCTGGACTCAGAAGTGACTCCCGAATTGGTGGTGTAATTGCCCCATCAGCAGTGGGCATTGGCCTCAGGCCACAGTGCTGGTGCCTGAATTGCCTCCCGACCTCCTCTCCAGGGGGAGGGAGGGAGGGACTGAGGAGCACTGGAGGGAGGCGGAAGCCTGTGGCCTAGGCTCTCTGGTTTTAACCACAGCTTATCCTTAGCCCATTGATTTGGTAAAAATGGTATCACTTCAATCATTCTACAAATACTTACTAAGCACCTACTACATACTAAGCTCTTTCTAGATGCTGGATGTAATGGATTTTCTGATTTCTCTCTGGCACTTCAGTGAACATATAAAGCACACTACCACTTTTGTGACAGCATGCTCTCATCAGAATTACATTGAGGATCCTTGAGAATCCAATTCATCTTTAGATGATCACCAATCTGCTTCAGATGGTGCCTCAGGCTGAGTTTCCAAGGAAACAGATTCTGGTACTGAACTTCCTGCACACAAAGTTTATTGAGAATGTGTCTGAAGCAACATGTGTGAGGAAGGGAGGGATGCAGGACTGGGCAGAGGGAGAAGCTGGGCTGCGATCCAGCAGCTATGGAAGCTCAGCCAACCTCACTGGAGCTGAGGAGCTGGGATGTCCCTTTGTTATTCCACTTTGGGGTCAGAGGGCTTCTGTTTTCCTCCTTCCCAATATCTGCCAGTGGTTGTATGTGGGCAGCTCCTGGGAAAGGAAGGGAACCTTAGGAGAGGCTCCCTTTGCTGCAGGGCAATTCCAAAGTCCCACTTGGGTCAGGAGCCATCACTTCCAGGAGCTGGCAGGTGAGTGTCTCCATCCCTGGGTCCCCCTGGGCAGCCCACCACAGCAACTACTACAGATGGGTGTAAGGCAAGACCCCTCACCCCCTTACCACCATTTTCCATAAAGGATCTGTCTGAGTCTGACTTGTGAGTTAGGAGAACTTGTTTGTCGTCAGCCCTCACATTTGCACTCTATGTCATTCCCTGGTGTTCTCATTTTACTCACTGAGAAACCAGTTGGCACATAAAAATATATTGGTTTTTTGAATTTGCTTGGAGGAGGATAATATCATCCTGGGGAAGTGTGCCTGTACTAATGCTCCAGAGAAACTGTTTATGTCTCAATAGCACTTTAGAGGTCATAAACTCCATGTGGCTGCTGGTTATCCTTTCCAGAAATGCCGTGTTAACCAGGCAGGTGTATCACAGATGCAGTACTGAGACAGGAAGAAATGAAAGGTCATGTCCAAGGTATCCTGAGTACTGTACACAGGATTTGAGCCCAGCCTGGGCACTGTTTATTACAGTATGTAGCCACTAAATTCCAGGCATTCAGCAGGTGGGTAGAAAGGGGAGAGATTTCAGGGGCAGGAGATCATTTCTGCCTGAAGCCGAACCTTGGTCTTGTTTTTAGGTTGCAATGTTACTGAGGTACAAGGCCACTTTCTAAGTTAAGTGGGTTTGCTTTCTTCTTCCTTATTCTTTAGGAATGAATGTCTGCATTCAATTTTTACTGACAATATGAACTTTGGGTCATTGAAAAGAAAATGTTCATTGATGGGCTGATTGGATTGATCCATTTAATAAAAATTTATTGATTAAAGATTTTGTACCATGCAGAGTGCCACGAACTGAATAAAAAATGGTCTGTTTTACCTCTTCCACTTGAAGTTTTTCATTCAGTGGCCTGCTTCCCAAAATCATAGAAGAAAACCAGTAGTATCTAACAGTCTTGCAAATAGGAATGACTGGAGAACACATCTCACTGGTTTCAGTTTCCTCCTCTGAAGGATTTGGGCTAGGGGATTAGATCGGTGGACAGAAGTGGGCACACCTGAACGTCTTAAATTCAGTTTGTCATGAAATCCAATCTCTTAAAACATAAAGGCAGCTGAAATTTTTCTAAATAAGCATATGTCATGGGACATTTTAGATGAATTTCAGTAGAACTTGATATGTGCACAGAGATCACAAAGGGACATCAATGGGACACAGAATCACCAGTTATGTGTTCAGGTATTTTTTTTTTTTATGTATGATGGGGTTGGCCGTGTATAGACCAACATTATATACCATCAAAATAAAAACAGAATTGAAATTAAAACATTAACTTCAACTCCTCTTTGTCTCAATCGACAAAAGCTTACTTCTTTGTTCAGTACTCAAGACATTTATATCAAGACATTAGTGAATGTTGTCACCTTGAACTAATCCTGAGAAAAGAAACTTCTAGTACGTGCTTCTCTTGGAAGCTTTGCAGGTAGAAAGGGTTTCAAAGGAGCCAAATCACCTCTCTAGCACCCCAAAGCCTAGTATAAGACATGAGGTCTATACAGATACAAGGAGATGGAATATTTTCATTCACTCGAAATCACGGTTGCTTATCAAGAGAAAAGGGGAGCTGCAACAAACTTCTGGAAGGACTTCATAGTACTAGAAGGGGCAAGTGTGGACATGAGCTCTTAGAAGGGGACAGGAACCACAGAGCAGGAAGTGGAAGATAAGTAACAGCGCGCCATGCTGGTGAGAGAGTTACCTGGGGACTGAGCTGCGGTGTGGTGAGAAGTTTGGGGGCAAGGGAGAGATATTTAAAGTGGATTTTTATAGTGCTTCAATGTGTTGCGTCTCCTCCACAAAATCTACCACAGAGCGCAGTGTTATTTTTGTCAGGCTTTTTGATGGCGGAATGGAAGTGGACTAGCAGCCGTCTCTCCAGTCAGGGGCATGCGGGAAGGAAAGTCTCGGATTGGTGGCATCGTGTGCTCATTAGAGAAGAAATATCGACACAACAATGGGTTGACATGGTCACCTCAGGGCTGGGGAGGTGGGTTTTGTAACCCAGGAACATGCCAAGGACTGAGGAGTTGGAACCATTAATCCAATCCCCTCAGTTTATTGGTGAGAAAACTGAGGGGTAGAAAAGGTGGCTTCCCTGCCACCTGCCCCACAGCTGACCGACTGGTTCAGAGCTGGAACAGAGTTCAGAATCCTGCAGTCCTGGCTGTTGCCCCTCTAGTGTCTTCTCCTCTCCACTGTGTACACACTGGTCTCTGAAAAATAGAAGGGAAGTGGAAAATTAATTCAGTTTAGGAAAAACTGATAAAATCCATTCCTTCTCTATGTAACTACGAGAAAGGTGATTTTTATATACTACATATGTATAATTTCCTGATATATTATGATGTTACTTGCTTGGTGAGGAAATCCTGAAAATTCAAATGACGAAGAATGCCTTGCACAGAAAATCGGCAGATGGTCAAAGGTCTAAAATTCCTCCTTTATTCTTCCTTACGTCATCTCAGAGTGC
>VMDR010030161.1:0-12475 GCA_007922815.1 Macrotus californicus
AACTGGTATCTGTATCCCTTTTCTTTGAACATCTTTCCAAAATCTTGCAGAGTTAAAAAGAGGAAAACTGGGCCAACCAAGGAGTTAAATGGTATCTATCTCCCCAAGAGCAGAGACCAAGTCTTATTTATCTTTGTATTTATTCACTCATTCACTCACTCATTTAACAAATTGAGTTACATTGAGTAGGTACATTTATTAAGCACCTACTAGACTGAGGCAAGGTTAGGTATAGACAGACCTGGTACTGAAACAACATCTGATAAATGGATAAATGAATGAATAAACAAATGTATGAAACAAAAAGCAAAACACCCTAGGAATCCTAACACTATCACAACTACCTGGATGTCATCACCTTGTGATGCAATCATTGGATCACATACACATTATTTTCCTTAAAAGCAGCTCCTCCCAGCTTCTTTCTACTGGAACAGCCTCTCACAGACCCAGTAGCTGCATAAACTGTTGGATGCTTAAGAAAAGCAGGTCCATGGATGGTGAGAAGAGGGACATCAATGGGTGCTATCACTGGGCAGCCAGTAGAGGGCAGCAGAGGATGTGTTGAGTCACAGGAAAAGAGAATTGCAAGCCTTTTAACCAAAACTGGGCAAATTACAACTCATAACAGACTGTAACTGATGATATGAGTGGGTGCACTGGAACTCCTCTCTCAGCAAGTATAAATCAACCGGTTTATCTGGAAAACTTAGTTAGGTTCTTCAAAGAGCATTTTAACAACCAGTGAAAACCCATTATGATAGCCTAAGGCTAACTACATCATCTCTAATAAGTGTACATCATATAAATGCACAACAGCAATGAACAAAATCAGAGTGTGGGCTCCTCAGCCTCGCATTTCCAGAAAAAAATACTGTCCTTAAATTCATATTAGAAATACTTTCAACTGTTTTTATGAAGAGCAATCTTAGAGATTAAAATAAATGAGCATACACTCAATATGGTACTCACTAGTACCTAAGTGGGTTCATCACTCTACATACTCATATATATAAAATTACACAAAAAAATAAAACATTCTTCAACTTCAGGATAATACATCTGTAAAGCAAATCAACAGTTAAAAATGTACGTGAGTTGTTTGTTACTGCAGATGCCAGTGCATCGTTACTGATCTGGTTTTACAATATTGACAGTTCTAATGAAAGATCAACAATTCTTTTGGACAGATTTTAAATGAAAATGATGAAGCAAGGTTAATTTTCACCACAATACAGGAATATCCAAAACTAATTCCTCCAAATGAAATTCAAAGCTAAAATATCACTGTATTAATACAATTTTTATGAATGGATCAGGACCTTGTTTACTCAGTGAGAAAGGATGAAAGGGAAGAAGGCAATGGAAAGAGACTTTGAGCTTTCTGTGAAACTATCAATGATTTGCCTTGAAAGAAAATTCTACATTAAGAAGTCCAGTAGAACATTAAGTCTTGTACTGTATTTAAACTTCAAAAATTCAAAAGTCTAATGGTAATGACAAGCCACCACTTAACAACCCTTTTCAGAAACTACAAAATAAGCATCTATCCCTGCGTCGCTCTCCTCGCCCTGCCCCTTGTCAACAGGAACCACTGAACACTGCTGTTTACAAGGTCAGAAGCTGAGGGAGGTCCGTTTCTTTTAAGAACTGCATTTCTCTGGCTATTCTACCAGACCCTTGGGGATATAAACCTCCATTTTTGAAGATCCAGCGTCAAAAATTCCTTAATTGTATAAAAATTTCAAATCTTTGGTTCTTCTTATGTGTGTTATTTACTGATAAATCCTCAGAAATTTGGCTGCTTCTTCACCAAAATTGGGGCAGCAAAAGGAAAAAGGAATAAGGAATGTTGCTTTAAGAGAAGTGAATAGAGGATGGCTAGAACTTCTTTATTTGCTACTAGAGCTCTCTGCAATGAGCTTTCCACCTGCAGGGCTTCTGTGTCCGAGTCTTGCACTGAGCCCCAAGAAGCCTGGACCACTTCCTTCTCAAGGGCAGTGGATGTGTCCACTGAGTTCAGCTGGCTGGGTAAGTCTCCTTTCATCAACAGAGGAGGAAGCAAATCCAGCCACAATAACTTTATAAACCCATGCTCTGATTTCTAGACCTCAACCCCTCTTAACCTGCTGTAGGTGTGTCCTACCCTCCTCTTCATCTCAAAATTTCTCTTGAGTCATCACCAAACTTTCCTGACTTTCATCCTGGGAAATAAAAGTATTCTTCCTCTATCCTTAGTGAAGACATATATGGCTTTCATTGAGATGATCTCAGACTAAGTCCGATATTCCAGACATATAATATAGTCTAATGGATCTGAATACAGGTTTAGATGTCCTATGGAGTTCCTAATATTGGGCTGGCCAAAAAGTTCATTTAGTTTTTCCCGTACAATGGCTCTAGTAGTGCTTAGTTGTCTTTAACTTCAAAACAGTTTTGTTAGATTGTATTGTAACAGCTGTCATATCAGCATGCATTTAAAAAAATCAAAATTGGTGAATTTTTGTACAGCCATTTTAATATTGAGGATGGAAGAAAATAAGCAATATTTTCAGTGTATTACGCTTTATTATTTCAAGAAAGGTAAAAACACAACTGAAACACAAAAATAGACTTGTGCAGTGTTATGGAGAAGGTGCTGTGACTGATCGAATGTTTCAAAAGTAGTTTGTGAAGTTTCTTGGTACTACTGACATTTATTGAAATTTTGGCACTAGTACATTATGTTTTGTATATACGATGTAAATATTTGGTATATAGCAAAGCTACTAGGGAAAGGAAAAAAAAGTATCACAAAATTTTTTCTAATATTTAAGTTAACTAAAAGGACAAAAAACTGTTCCAGAAGTAGAAATTATATTATTTCCCAGGCAGAAAGAAGCCAGTTTAACATGTGAGTTATTTTCCATCAGACTAAAAGTCCTATTTTTAAAAAATCTATATTGTACCATTTTTTTACGTAAAACAACAAAAATACTGAACATACTACAAACCTTTTAATTTATTTAGTAACTTAAATGTCGTTTCACTATCACATGGAACAAATATACATATGGAAACTATTTATAGAATGATCACCTCTTTTTTAGTTGTTTTTTAGAGAGAAGGGGAAAGGCAGGGTGAAAGAGAGGGAGAGAAACATCAACTGACTGCCTTCTGTGTACTCCCCAACTGGGGACCAGATCACACTGGGAACCAACCAGCAACCTTTAGCTTTGCAGGACAAAGCCCAACCAATGAGCCACGTGGGTCAAGGCATAACCTCTTTTTTATCCCTCAGAAGAACAGTTAACAATACTAGCTATCTTTCACAAGCAAAGACCTTCCCCACTGAAAACCCCTGTAGGACTCTGCTCCAAAGAGTTGCTCTCCCTGAAAGGCAGGTTGTGCAGTGGTAAACATCATGGCCCCGGAGCCAGGGTGTATCCTGAAGCAGGCAATCACTACCGAGGCGATTCAGGCAATTCATTTCATTTTTTATGGGAATGATCACTGAACTTAACTTATAGGACTGAGGATTAGGTGAGCTAATGTAGCGTGTTTAACACACTCCAGGATGGTAAGCACTCAAAAAATGGCACCTATTATTAGTAGCTAAATGTTTCTTCCCCCACTAATTACTGATTTAACACCATTATTCTCCACTGAGGCCACAGCCAAAGCGTTCCCACTAAAGCCTTCTTGGTCTAAAACACTGATATGGTTACAACTTTATTATTAGTAATTTAACATACACTGGCATTTTTTATGTTCCAAGAATATTATTTTATCCTCAGAACAACATACAATTCTATTAATATCCCCATTTTTTTTTCCTGATGATAAAACTGAGGTACACAGAAGTTAATTAAGCAATTTGTCCAAGGCCACACACAAATTAACAGATTTATAAATCATAGACTTAAAACCTAGAGAGCATCTAGTCAAACTTTTTCATTTTATTGATAAGGAAACTATCTTAGTCCATTTGGGCTGCTGTAACAAAAATACCATAGAACGAATGGGTGGCTTATAAGTAAAAGAAACGTATTTCTCACATATCTGGAGGCTGGGAAGTCCAAGAACAAGATTCGACACCTGGTGATTCAGTGTCTGAGCTGAGAGCCCACTTCCTGATCCACAGAGGGCCATCTTTCCCCTCACATGCTGTGAGGGGCAAAGGAGCATTCTGAGGTCTCTCTTATTACACCTCCCAAGGCCCCACCCCAAATACCATCACACTGGGGATTAGATTTCAACACAAACATGCAATCTGAAACAGAAACTGGCATCTAGAGATTCAGACTTACCTAAGTTTGAGAGTAACCACCTGAAACCTGGGCCCCTGAACCTCTGCACAGCGCTTCTCTTCACTAGAGAACAGTGTTTTGCCATGTACAATGTGCACGTTTTTGCCCAAATGTTTGAGGGAAAAATAAGGATGCGCATTATACGTGGGTATAATGATTACACACCTTGGGCATAATAACCCCATGTACAATGCGCACAAAACGTGGGTGCACATTATACACAGCGACATACGGTATGCTGTCGCATAATAAAATCAGTATTAAAAACATATGAATAGCAGAGAACCATTATTTTATACATGTTAATAATTTTTTAATAAAAAATATGTCCCAACAAAAACTAATACACAAATGTTCATAGCAGTATTATTCATAACATTAACTTAAGACATGGATACAACTCAAATGTCTGTCAATTCTGAATGGATAAACAAATTTGTTACATCCATATAATGAAATACTATTTGACAATTAAAAAAAGGAATGATAAATGGTACAACGTGGATGAACCTTAAAACATTAGGCTAAGTGAAATAAGCCAGACACCAAAAGTCACATGTTATATGATTCCATTTACATGAAATATCCCAAGCAGGCAAACCCATAGAGATAGAAAGTAAATTAGTGGTTACCTAGGGCTGAGGGTAGGTATGGGGAATGACTGGTAATGGACACAAGAATTCTTTTGGGGGGTGATGGAAATGTAAAATAAAATTATGATGGTTCTGTAAATCTACTAAAAATCACTGCATCGAATGCTTAAAATGGGTGAATCTTATTTCATGTAAATTTTATCTCAGTAAAGCTGTCAAAAATAATTTTAAAAATAAAACCACCCATTTTGTAAATCAGAAAAATCTTGATAAAAATGGTGTGTACTTTAAGTATTAAAAACTAAAAATATGAAAGCAATATGTTCCAGAAAATCTGTAAAATGAATTGCATATGCTGAGCAATTTATCCCCCGATTTGATTTCCACTATAATTAAAGCACATTGCTATAAAAGAACTTCAGCTGCAAAGACAAATTTCTTTTGTTCTAGATGGGATAAAGCAATAAAAAAAATTAAATTGATTAAATATAATAGGGAAGAAAGGACATATAAGCAATATTGTTGGTAGTATTTTTATGTTCACAGATGCCCAAACTCTCTATTATTCTAAATAAACTGGTACTAGGAAGGCTACTTAGATTTGCTTTTTGTTTTTAACCTATAGGGAGGTTTATAAATAAATCTCAGGGTTTCTCAAAGTTTTCACACCAACACATAAAGACATCCAAAATTTTGTTAAAGTTATTGCGTCTTTTCAACACAACAGTATTATGTTTTAAAACAAATCAAGTTTGTTTCTGAGAAAAGTATAAAATGTGCCTTTGAATTTAAAAAAATACTAAGACTGTTCTACATTCCCTAAAAATCAGAGCTTAGAGAATCACTGTATGTAAATCACTTTGGAAACATCACCAATACTATAGTAAAAATGGAATCTCAAATTAGTTATGTTTGTTTCTTTAAACCTCCAAATAAAAAAAACAATGCTAACATGATTGAGAATGTTCTGTGCACGAAGCAGTATCCTATTCCCTTTATGTGCATTGTTTCATCTATAACTCACAACAGTCCCATGAGGTTAAAGTGATTGTTGTCAGCATTTAACAGCTGAGGAAACAGGCTTAGCGGACGAAGAGAGGTTGACCTGCTCAAGGTCAAGCAGCTCCTAAGTAGCAAAGCTGGCATATAAACCTAAGACTGCGTCCAAGACTTTAATTATATTACTCCTCATGCTTCTGTTTAATGGAGTAACCTTTATTATAATGAATAATAAAGGTCTTTAAAATCTCTTGAATAGAATTGTTCACTTTTTAGATATAACATTGTTAGGTTATGTTTGTTAAAAAGAGTGTGTTATATTTTAGTGACATATACTTCAATATTTACAAATGAGAGATGTCTGGTATTGCTGGCATTGAAGGGGATGGGGAACATACATGCAACAGTACTGGCCACACGTTGATAACTGCTGAAAGTTTATGACAGGTAGACAGTGGTTCATTTCTCCGCTTTTATATTAACAATGTTTTTTTATTTAAAAATCAAGAGAATAGATTCTACATAACTTTAAAATATTCACACACTCACTGTCACATTCTAAAGTCCTTTACAAAGAGAGATCTGAGTATTTAGTCCCCATGTAAGCCAGCAGAGGAGGGGAAGCTAAAGAGAGGTAGGCATGGAGGCGGAGTCCCTGCCCTTGCTGTTCGCTGGCACTGGAGACTTTTGTCCCCTCTTCAGGACTTTTTCACTTTGTGAATAGAGTCACTTTCTCAGAGGTCACCTTCGCACTCTCTATCACTATCACCATATTCTACTCTCTAAGTGACTAAAAACTAAGGAAAGCAAAAGTTCATGTCTGCAACATGCATTCACTGTGATGTGTGGCTAGTAAGAAGACCAGACATCTCTTAGGTGAAGAATCAATTAAGTACATTGTTTGACCCAGAAAAGAAGGCCCAAACGTTTTACGTGTAACACATATGAACACTTAAGAGCATGTTCCAAATTTAAAAAAAAATTGTTTTACATATATAGCCAACAGAACCAAAAAAATTATTTCTGAAATTAATGTAGGTATTGGCTCAGTCATTTACATGTATCTATTTATTTCACTACAACAATGTCTGGCACACTGTGACCAATGCACAGTTAATATTCGTTGAATAATCTCCTTTCTTATGATCCCGCCAGCTTTTTCATTTAGGTACCACTGGGCAGAATAATTAGGAGGCAGAAGAAAAAGGGAAAAACAAACTTAGATAATTTTAAACTTGACAAAGCATTATGAATAGAGCATGCATTACTCTGAATAGAATATTAAATTACATAGTTCAAGGACCTTTACTGTAACATCTTGGGACCTGGCCCATCAGGATCAGGAATGGAGAGGCACTTTAAAAGCTTTCTTTATACTGAGCCAACTCTAACTTTCGCCTTTTAGAATGGTTTACTTAAATTTACTATAGTCTAAATGAGTTTGCATTATCTACATTTCAACACTTGAAAAAAGTCACTATTTAGCATGATCATTTTTCCATTTTCTGAAACTGCAACCTCACTTTTATTACAGTACTCACCATCAATCACCCTCACCTCCACCTCATTTTTTCACTTTAATATCTATAAGCAGTTCCATGTTATTTTTTCAGTATTTAGACAGCTCCTGACTCCAGCGCCCATATCTCACTTGGCAGATTATACTGTTCTGTAGAACCCACAAAAGAACCACAGAGGAAACTCTAGGATTCCTCTGGACAGTCAAAACTAAGTTATTGCTAGCAAGTATTTCTAATAATTGAGGCAATATCAGTTCTGTCATCAACTAATACTATATTCTAGAAGTACGACTTGGCAACAGAAATTAGAAAAAATATTTTTTGTAGTAACATGCAACATACAAAGTCAATTTTTTTAATGAAAAACTAGAATGCTTGCTTACACAAAAATAATTTAAGTTTAAAACGACTTTCTCTAGTGGTGCTGCCCCTAGAATACATGTGGCAAACACAAGGCCTGTGGGCCGAATCCCGCCCTCCACCTTGACCTTGTTTCTACCCAGCGACAGTACGGAGCTGTCGCTTGACAGTTAAAGAGTACGACATTTATTCAGTCCTAAAATTACGTTCAGTCCTTTGAAGGCAACTGCAAGGCTGATGTGGCCCCCGGTGGAAATGAGTGTGACGCTCCTGCTCTAGAACAAAGCATACCAGTTAAGTAGGAGGCACCAAAGCAACACTTCCTGTTTTTAATGACTTCTGTTTGTGGAGCCCCTGAAAACCTTCAGCAAGTTGCTTTGCCTCTCACCCTAGCTTCAATACCTTAAGAGGGCCCAGGTGCCATTCTGTACAGGGAGATATGCCAGAATTCTTACATTAAATCCCCCTTTTAGTTAAGCCCATTGCATCAGCCTCAATACTTAAAATTAAAGGGACCAGACTTAGGACAATCACCCTTCCTGAACTCCTTCCTTATTATAACTCCTCCATCTCCCCAGAATCTGTCTTGGTATCTATCAACCACTGAGGCAAACTGAGAGGCACACAACCCTTTTTCCCCCACAAGAGGAGATAAAGACATCCAAAAATCTATACTATAGGGGCAGAAGAAGGGATTCTTTAATCAGTATTCTCTTAAGACCTGTTAAAATATCAGCCCTGCTCACAGAAATGCAGAAGCATGAACAATCTGCATCTATGTAAAATTATAAAAAATGAAATCAGAACCAAAAAACAATAAAGCAAAAAACATTAATGCAACATTCCAAACTGAAATTTATCTCTTTAAATAAGCATTTGGGATATTAAAAAAAAACACTCTGGATCAGAAATTTAAAACCTAAAAACAGAATGGGTAAAAGCAAAGAGAAATAAATGAAAGAGGTGACTGAACTCAGGAAGAAAAAGAAAAAATCATATCAGAATTGAAAACTAAATTACGATGTGCTGAAGGATAAATTCAAATAAAAAAATGAAAGGTATTAAAAGAAAGAGTAAGAGAAGGGTCCCCCCCCCCATGGCCCATTAAGAACTGGGCCACAAGTGAAGCTCACCTGAGCTCCACCTCCATCCCCCACCCCACCCAACCACCCTGTGCCAAAAAGATTAGGGACCACTGCAGTAAAAGAACAAAGAGAATGGAAATGAGATAATAAAGTAAAAATAGAAAGTTTTATAAAGTAAAGATAAACAAAGAAGATATAATTATGCATAACTGGAATCCCTGAAAAAGAAAAACAAAACACTGTAATAAAATAGCATTTAAAACTATAATCAAAAGAAACAAAACATCCAGTTCTACATATTAAAAGCATCCACTAGGTAGCAGGGAAAATTGACCTGCTACAATAAACTCTAAGTAAAATGATTAGACTTTAAAAATAAAAGGGGAAATAAAAAATTCCAAGCAAAAGGATCAAATAACTTACAAGGGCAAGAAAATTAACACAGGCATCAGACTTTTCAAAAGCAACATATAAAGCAAGGCCACATTATAAACAAGGAAAAAAAGTGTGAACCACACCCACACGAGCCAATTTCTTGTGATAAATTTATCTACCGATTGATCTATCTCCTATTAGTTCTACTACTCTAGAGAACCCTAATAAAAGGGCCTAAGTTCAATGACTTCTCAGTAACGATGAGTATATGTGACTAGATCTAGATTTCTAAACACTACTCCCACTAAAAAGGATCAGGGTTGCTTGGAAAAAATGGTATTACAAGTTGGGCAGGGAAAGTACGAGATGACTCTTGACCATCTTTTGCCAGAATATAATGAAGTGCTCAAAGATTTTTAAGTACATGTCAAAAAACACAGAATGATGTAAGAATTAGTATCATATGTGAAAACTAGCACATAAAAGTTTTTATGAGAAGTAGAATATTAAGAGAGTCTCAAAATACCTCCCCAAACAATACTTACTAATTATAAAGGAAAAAAGGGTAATTTCACAGTAGGAAAACCTGGAGGACAGCACCATAACCAAGTGGTAAGAATGTGTATCACCAGTGTAACAACAACAATAGCATGAACCTACAGATATGGTTCACTGATACACTGCTGTAGTATTCCAGCCAAAAATGTATAATCTGAGTCTAATCAGGAGGAAACATCAGATAAACCCAAACGGTGCAATACTTCTATAAAATAACTGACCTGTATTCTTCAAAAACGTTATATCAGGAAACACAAAGACAAAGGATGTGTGATCCAGATTAAAGAAGAATAAAGTATGACAAATAAAAGTAACACACGATCCATGACTAAATACTATACCAGGAAGGAAAGTTCCTCATTTTCTTAAAAGGGCATTAGGAAACTTAGCAAAATTTGAATAAAGGCAATACCGTATGGTATCAATGTTAATTTCCTAAATTTGGTTACTGTGTTGTTGTTATATAAGAAACTATGCTTGTTTTTAAGAAATGCTCAATGAAGTACTTAGGGACAGAGTGACATAATGTCTACAAATTATTCTCAAATGGTTCAGAAATAATATTACTTTATGAAAAGTAAATATGGTAAAACTTAACATTTGGCTAATCTGCAGTGAATACATGAGAATTCTTTGAATTATTTTTATGACTTCTCTGTAAGTATGAAATTTTTTCAAAATTTTACAATTTGGTAAAATTATAGTATTATTTGATAAGCTTTCCTATATTATTCCCCAATATGCACAATATGCACCCCCACACACATTATTTTAAAAAAGCGAAAACCCTAAGAGAGACTTTTAAGTTATTCTTTTCCTATACCCTCTATATATTGTACAATAAGTACCACAGAATTGGCCGACTCTACCCTCTTCTCTTCCACAGTACCTCCATTATTGTATAATCTCTGAAAGATTTCCCAATTCCTGACTCTCCTTTTCACATGCAAAATTAACCACCTCACTATTCTACTTTAAAATCCTGAATGCTCCTCCATGACCAACTCTTCTGCAAAACTTAAGTCTTTTCCAGATCACGCCCGTGCCTCTCTCTACCTCACGTCCTTGACATTAGCACAAAACCAAGTGCAGTCCTCTGAACCTACAATGCTGGCTCACTGTGCTCTGGCGCGTGTTGTTATCTCTGCTTACCTATCTAGTCAAAGGAATTCCTTGCTATTTGAACTTTGGCTTAGCTTCACCTAGTTTGTGAAAACTTCCCTGATGTGAGGATGAGTAATCATTCTCTCCCTCCTTAGTGCTCTATTTGATCTTACACTATCTCTATTACACTTATCATACAGTATAACTATCTCCCACTCTAAGCTGAGTGGGGATTCACTGACAGAACAAACCAAGTCATATTTATTTGTTTTATATTTTTTAATTATTTTATTTTGTTCAGTTATAGTTCACCTTTAATATTACTCTGTATTGGTTTCTGGTGTACAGCATAGTGGTTTACCAAGTGTTCCCCCTAATATTTTTAATACCCACCTAGCACCATACATAGTTATTTTGGTGTTATGGACTCTATTCCCTCTGCTGTACTTTACATCCCCATGACAATCTTGTGACAACCAATTTGTACTTTTTAACCCCTTCACCTTTTACGCAGTCCCCCAAGGCAACCACCAGTCTGCTCTCTGTTTATGAGTCTATTTCAACTTTGTTTGTTCATCTGTTATTTAAGATCCCACATATAAGTTGAAATCATATGGTATTTGTCTTTCTCTGACTGATTTATTTCACTTACCGTAATACCCTCTAGATCCATCCATGTTGCCACAAATGCTAAGATTTCATTCTTTTATGGCTGAATAATATTCCACTATATATATATGTATATATATATATACCACAGCTTTTCTATCTACTCATCTATTGATGGCACTTGGGTTGTTTCTGTATCTTGGCTATTGTAAATAATGCTGCAATGAACATAGGGGTGCATATATTCTTTCCAATTAGTGGTTTGGGTTTCTTCAGATAAATACCCACAAGTGGACTCACTTGGTCATAAGGCAATTCCTTTTTAATTTTCTGAGAAACCTCCATACTGTTTTCCATAATGGCTGCACCAATTTGCATTCCCACCAAAAGTGCACAAGGGTTCTCTTTTCTCCAGTCTCCCTAACTCTTGTTTTTCTGTGGATATACTGACGATAGACATTCCAACAAGTATGAGATTATATCTCATTGTGGTTCTAATTTGCATTTCTCTGACAATTAGTGATGTTGAGCTTCTTTTCGTATGTCTGTTGGCCATCTGTATGTCCTCTTTGGAGAATTGTCTATTCAGGTCCTCTGCTGGATTGTTTGCTTTTTTTTTGGTGTTGAACAGTATGAATTCTTTATAAATTTTGGATATAAATCCCTTATCAGATGTATCATTGGCAAATATCCTCTCTCACTCAGTAGGGTGCCTTTTCATTTTGTGGATGGTCTCCTTTGTTGTGCAAAAGCTTTAGTCTGATGTGGTCCCATTTGTCTATTTTGTCTGTTTCTCTTGCTCAAGGAGATATACAGTACCAGAAAAAATACTGCTAAGAGAATTTACTGTCAGAATCTCTGTCAGAGATTTTACTGCCTGTTTTCTTCTATGAGTTTCATGGTTTCAAGTCTTATATTTAAGTCTTTAATCCATTTTGAGCTTATTTTTGTATAGAATGTAAGAATGTGGTCTAGTTTCTTTT